>CALNVZ010003435.1:22227760-22243264 GCA_940671915.1 Paracentrotus lividus | reverse complement strand
TCCGGAAAAGTATATGATTTTTTTTTTCACATTTTTGTTGGTATGATCTACTGGAAAAATTGGAGGAGCTGCATGCAGCCCCCCCCTCCCCCATCCCTGGTTTTCAGGAGAGATTACAACGAAAATGAAATTATGGGTCATTTAATACGCGTTTTTACTCTCGGCTTCATGCTCGCATTTCAGTTTTGTTTAAGGGAGGTAATCATCATCTTGTTATTTAGGAATCGTAAAAAAAAAAGCAAATGTGCTTAAAATGCACAGCCTCCATGTCATTAAATGCACAATTTTCGGCTCGCGCTTCGCGTTCGCCATGTCCTCTCCCATTCAAAAGGCCAAATTATAGCTCAGAAATAAATGTGCTTCAAATGCACAGCATTCATGTCATTTTGTGCAAATTTATTGTTTTTTTATCAGACAGCACTTCAGTCTTCATAACTTGAAATTTCATCTCATGATCTTCAGTCTTCGACTTCCAGTTCGAGAGGCCAACGTCCTTGTCATCACTGATTGTCATCAACTTCAGTACTTCATCATCTTTTCATCTTCATCGTTGTCTGCCCATCATGCGACTTCGTTCAAGGATCTTTTATTCAGGATTCAGGATCATTTGACTGAACTCAGTTTATCAATTATTTTATCTTGTCATTTTAGCGGCGGTCTTTCGCTATAAAAATAGACCACACTTATTGAATATTCTGTCATTGTCATATTATTCTTTGAATAGCGGCGGTCTCCCGCTTTAGAAATAGACCAGGATTATCTTCATTATTAGGCCTAATACCTTTGTAACCAGTTGCATGTCTGGATTATCTCATTTCTAATTTTCATGATATTGATATGACCATCATTTTGGTAAGTGAAGTCAAAATAAAAACAAAACTTGGAGAAGGAACTAAAAGATCTTTTGTCAGTAGAGGTGCCGGTCCAAAAACAAAGATCGTCTCAGAATTCTGGACTTGTCCTCATTTATATTATAAAGACACTGTACAGTAAAATAGCCTCCAAATTGATGCCAACTCCACTCACTGAGGCTCTACTGTGCCATGCTTCCCATAGCTACAACACAGTGATTGACAATTATTCCCTTTATATCCTTGGGAAAACGGACAAGTCATAAAAGTAGACGGTGAACTGGGGGTAATTCTAATTGATAAGGAATTTAATTTTAGCACTCTTAAAGGAGGAATCCGGGCTGAAATCAAAAAGTTTTGTAAAGTAAAGAAAAATCTAACAAGCACAACACAGAAAATTTCATCAAAATCGGATGAAAAATAACAAAGTTATGAATTTTTTAGGTACTGAATTTTTTTCGTAAAACAGTTCTAGGCAGGTCTCATGAACAGGTCTCATGAATATTTGAATATTCAAATGAGCAAACCGATGATGTCACAGTCCCCCTACTTCTTGTATATTTTATTATATGAAATCCTATTTATCTCATTTTTTCATACATTGTGTATACAGAAAATCTGTCACTCGTACTGGAATAAGTAAAAGCACTTGTGACCTTGAACATTCCACAAGGATTAATCCTTGTTTTTATGTCCTTGGGGTAGAAAATCTTGATAATTAATTGGTATTTCATACAATAGAATACAAAGAAAGTAGGGGGACTGTGACATCATCAGGTTGCCAATTTGAGAACTGTTTCCTTAAAAAAATTAAAACCTAAGAAAATTCATAACTTTGCTATTTCTTATCCGATTTTGATGAAATTTTCAGTGTTGTGCTTTTTAGATTTTACTTTATTTTTGTAATAATGCAAAATCCAGCCCGGAGGAGTTCTTTAACTTAAGTTCCGTAACTGCCATCCAAATCCCATAGCCTTAGGTCTAACTTTAGGTCCCAAACTAAAGAAAACAGGCGTCTTCATAAATGAAGACAAACCTTGTTACTGATGATGGCAAGATTTGGCAAACGTCTTTGTTTATAAATTATACAGACGGTCATGTGTTTATGCAGACGATCAGCTGTTCTCCACTTGTCTCTTAATAAGAGTCTTATTTCTTAGTTTTGTAAAGTGGCCCCTAACTTAACGTTAGATCTATCAAGTATCATTTTTATATTTTTCTCCAAAACTCAACCACCGCGTACGGCGCGTAGGCGAGCACATATAGATGATAGACCTCAATCTGTTTATGAGAGGACAAATTAAAGGGACAAATCAGTTATAAAAGGACGAATCATTAATACAGGCGGATCTCTCAGTCAGCAAGGGGACAGACGTCACTACACCGCCGTCGCTGATCATCTACCCCGACAAGCTGGGGCAAATTAATGTGAGCATTCGGGGTCATACCCGAGACCGCTTAAAAATTAACCGGCACTTACATGGTCTGAATATATATGTCTGCTCTGCGCTGCATTGTTTCTCATGAGAATGAAAACTTCTGTTAGACTTCTGGTAGCCATGATGATGTATTTCCACTATCAAAAGATGAAATGAACAGTTATAAAACATCAAAATTTGGCAGCTTTATGATTATTCCACGTAAACCATATTGACAGGTTTCTTAAAATTATACCTCATTACAGCACTAGAGGGCGCATACTCGAAAGATGTTCCGTTCGGAGCCATAAGGGCGCTATTACCATTCACTTTGTACAGCGATAGCGCCCTTATGGCTCCGAACGGAACATCTTTAAGATGTACTAACGCCCTTATGGCTCCAAACAGACGCTATTATAAACCCTATTTAGGGCCTTGTGCTTGAAAATGTTGAAGGCCATGCAAGGATCATTGTTCCTTTTGTTTTTAACTTTTTTGAAGATTAAAATCAGTATGCCATCATCAGGTCCGTAACTAGGATTTTTACGGAGGAGGGTGGGATTTTTATACGGGTTTTGAAATTTGAAAAGCGGATTTTCGCAAGGATTAAACTTGCGAGCGCGAATGGTATATTATAATTTTATGCACAATTTGTCTCATATCTTTCTGTTTTCTTTTAATTCCTTCACAAGTTCATGATGACCTCCCTCTCTGAGAAAGTGAACCAGTTTCAGTGCAAAGAGTGAGAGGCCAATTTTGCCTTGTATTTCAGGCGTATTTCTATTTCTATCTATTTCTAGAATTCCTTCACAAACGGATGACCAAATTCCAAAAGATGCGTTTAATAACATTGAGGCTGTGCTTTTTAAGCACATTTGCTGTTTTCTGTTCGGATTCCTGAATAACAAGAATGATCCCAATCCCAACCTCCCAATTCGAGCATGAAGCCGAGAGGAAAAAAATCTTAGTAAATGAAGGATGATGCAGCCCCTCCAATAATATTTTACCATATGCAGTAGATATAAACATAAATGCGAAAACATTATATACTTTTCCAGATGTTCAGCCCATCATATTCCAGATGTAGGCTATAAACAGTGTTTATGAAGACAGAGATCTTTGTTTCTCACTTTCAAACCAGATTTTATTCCATGTATTATGCTGTCCCACTTACCCCAACTTGACGGGGTAAGTGGGACAATGGAGTGGTAATGATTAACTGTCACCTTAACCTTCATTAATTTTGGAGGAAATTGTAACCAAAACATTTATAAAACGTTTATATCTAAATAAACTTTAAAATGGGGTATATGCTTGATTGCTTTATTGAGTATCTTAATTTTTTTTTTGTAATGCTTACGTAAATGCGTAAGTGTCCCACTTACCCCAATTTACCCTATCTATATTATGCAATTCGTGCGCCCAAAAGTTCTGAATTTCCCAAATCATGATTTTACCAACTATTCTTCTCCTCACATGAGCCTCCTCAACCTCGACCTCGGATAGTAGGAGGAAAGCCAAATTTTCTTCATTTTAAATGTCCATGTCATCAGCGAAAAGTACGAAATATGCCGCTTATATACTCGTATAGAGTATACCGAATACCGAATAGCGGATAGCGAATACCGTATACTTCTATATGTGAACCCAGCCTTATCATATTTTAAAAACAAGAGGTCGAGTGTTACAATTGCCCCTGAAGCCGGGGCAATTGTAACACACGTATGGGGCAATTGTAACACATGAAATTGTAACATTTTGTTTTTCTTGATCAAAGATATGCACTTGACAGCACCAAGATTTAAACAACATTAACCACATAATCTAATAATAATAAAACATGACAATGCTTAATTCAAGTTACATTATATTTTCCACTTGCTATATGCATGGCATGGTGATTGCAGCAGTATGTGCTCTGTACGGGCTATTTATTGTCCAGGGGCTAGGTATGGGGCAAACGTTCTAAGTAAGGGGAAGTTCACCCTGGAATTTTATTGGTCTTAAAAAATGAAGAAAAATAATAGAAAAATAATAGTGAAGGTTTGAAGAAAATCGACCAAAAAATAGCGAAGTTAAGAATATTTCAAGTTTTGATTCTGTGACGTCACGTGCGAGCAGCTCTCCCATATAGGTTGTGTATGTAAATTCCATAAATTTGTCTTTTTGTCATGGTTCTTGATAAAGGAGTGAGTCAATTTGATATAGTCATGTATATGAACATATGTCTGATGGTATATCGACCGCACAGGTGACATAATTATTTTCCTCTGAAAAAAAAAAGATATTTTATGGAATTTACACTACATAACACATAGGAGACCTGCTCGCATTTGACGTCACAGAATCAAAACTTTGAATATTCATAACTTCATCATATTTTGGTCGATTTTCCCCAAACCTTCACTCATATTTTTATTTTATTTTTCTGCATTTTTTAAGATCAATAAAATTCCAGGGTGAACTTCCCCTTTAACAATATTGTTACTATTGCCCCTTTGGTAGCGACCATATTTGGAGAGATTTTTTTCTATCTTATATAGCTCAGGTATTCATCTTTGAAACTTTAGCAAAATACAGGCCTAAGAATATAAATTCTAAATAAATAAAAATGACAGCCATAGCTCAACCACATATTTGTCCATGCAGAAGAAAAACATTGGGTAGTGTGAGATATTACTTTTCTGCTAAAAAAACGATCTTTTTGCTGTAAAAAGTTCAACGAACCGTTAAAACTGTTTACACTCCAACAGCATGTGGAGCGATAAAATATACATGCTCTGTACAGGTTAAGTTTTTTAGCGTGTTTCTGCTAGGAATGGGAGCCTCTGTTACAATTGCCCCCGTGATTATTGTCCCCGGTCTCCCCTATACCAAGGTATTTTGGGGTATTAGCTTATTTTCATACAATATCTTCAAATTCAGGAAAAATGCCGGTGCAAAATATAGGAACTTATAGGGAAGCTATACAGCAGAAGGCAGAGTGCAAGTACTTAAAAAGTTAATGATAATCTGAGGTGGGATGAAAACACAAAGACAATACAGCGCAAAGGAAATCAGAGATTGTATTTTCTAAGGAATACTGCGTGTGAGGAGGGAGAGAATGTTCTTGTTCTACCAGAGTGTCATCCAGTCATAAGTGATCGTAGGTGATCATGAAGACTAGTGATCATAAGTGAAGGGTCGTAATATAATAACCCTCTTAATCAGGAAGTAGTATAGGCCTATTTAATAGATCAGGAAGACTTTGACTGTCTAGGATAAGAATTCTGATAGGTTAATGTTTGGCGAGTCTTTTCTCCCAAGTGCAATTAAAGAATCTAAAAAAAAAAAAAAAAAAAAAAAAAAAAAATTGCAGATGATTGACCCTGTCTATATACTCTTCTCCATCTTTCTGGTCTCTCTCTCTCTCTCTCTCTCTCTCTCCCTCACTCTCTCTTTTTCTCCCCTCCAGGAACATTATATATGTCCTGAATGTAGCTTCTGCCAGGAAGCATTGTTTTTTAGGTACCTGGTATAGTCAATCATGTAGTTAGGCACATCTGGCTACATAATTATCTCTGGCATGCATGCATGAGGAGCTGACTGACTGCATGCATCAGTGCATCCAGAATCCAATAAGAAGGGGAGTTTTTGCAGTGCCAGCTATAGATGAGATTGCAACTTGAGGCCCGACCTGTATGAACGCTTAGTGTTGTAAGTATTAATTAGATGATGTGATATTGTTTGTATTGACTATTGTAGGTATTATTGCTGATGTATGATGTCGAATATTGAAGTATATTGATTATTGTTCATGCAAGTTTAACCCGCGTACAGATCGAGTCAAATCGCATTTATCTTGTTTGTAACCCTCTTATTTCCCTATCCATTATTTCCCTTTTTACAATAGCTTTCAGCTCGTAAAAATCCTAGTATATTTCTATGTTATTATAAGACACAATGAATAGGTTTGGGGAAAAATTTCAAATCAAAATCATAAAGAAATAATAAAAAAAAAAAAAAAAAAATCACTGAATTTTTAGCTAATCGATCTGGCCCGAAGGGCCAGAGATGAGCTTATGCCGTGCCATGGCGTTCGTCGTCTGTCGTCCGTCCACCATACTGCACAGAATATTGAATTTTTAACAAGAAAATTATTTCTATTTATGCGAAATTTTAAAATCGTGTTTATTTCTGTGCGAGATGCCGGATGAGCACCACATCATTAATGTGCTAGTTTCCCTTCCCCACAAGAAAAATAATTTACTAAATTGTCAAAAATTGGAATTAAAAAAAAAAAAAAAAAAATCCATCCAAGAAGAGATAAAGAAAATTAAAAACATCGGGGATAGTGAAAAGAACATCCAAACACTCAGTTATATGAAGAAAGGTAAGAGGAAAGGTTCATAAGTGTAAACTTAAGTTTGTTTTCTGTAAGTTTTCTTAATGAATGTTGTATGGCTTATTAATCAGGTGCTTGTGTGATGTAACCTGCTACAAATATTGAGTCTTATACCAAAGGGTGAACTGATCATCGGCCATCACAAGCAATAAAACCAGTTTCCCTTTAGCAGGATGGGGGGTTAGTTGTTCGGACACTAAAAATGAAGCCTGCTTGTTTGTCTCAGGATTAAGCCGAAAATATAATGCTTATCTTCATTTTGATCTGTAGAATATTTTCTAACATCTTGTTCCAAAAAAACTACAAAAAAATTGCTTGTATTTGAAAGCTTTTCAAATGGCTATTCAAAATCGTCTGTCCGGACATACAACAACTGGTTTATATCTACACCACTTCCAGGGGGTAAAACCGTTTAGGGTATGCATGGGTCATGATGGTATGGGTAAATAAAATTGTAGCTAGCTAGCTAGCTCTCTGACGTAATTAGTGGGCGGAGCTAGTAAGCTGGCCGACGATCAGCTGGAGATAAATGCCATACAAAAATATAAGTTTGCAAAGCTCAAGCTCAGACCGGACTTTGGTTAGGTGAAGCAAATTTTCAGCAGAGAAGTCAGAACAGGTAAGTCTAAAATACTCCCGAATATAATCCTTGATGAAGTTGAATTGTCTTAATTTATTAGGCTTATTAATGCGGCAACCTGTACACGAATGGCACTGTCTTTGGCAGCTAGTGTCCCGCTGCCCGGGCGGCCGGCGGGCCGGAGCTCCGTTATAGACTGTTGGCCCTAGTGTGGGGTTTTAAAATGAACAGTTTGTAGTGAAGTAAAATAGAGCTCAAACATCAACAGCAATCAAATAACAGCAAACGGAAGATTCAGGAACAGGAACAGGACACAAAATAAAATACAACTTAACTAGATGAAGTCTGGTAGTGCACTGATTTATTAAAGGGGCTACTTTGCCACATCACAAATCAAACTAATAGTCAAGACAATTTACATATTCAAATAAGACAGATTAACCAATAGAAATAAAGAGAATGGAGGATCCAACTCAAAATGGAAAAGTCCAATTCATAAGAATAACCAATAAGAGATAAGAGGATGAAGATGAATAAGATGGTGAGATGATTATGTAATAAGAATGTTGAACAAAAGAATCAGATGTGGAATGTAATGAATGAAGACATCTGAATAGGAAAGGAATGATAGAGAAGGAGGTTGAAAGTCAAAGAGGAAATGGATGTAAACAAAGCTGAACTAAATACTGAAGCTGAATAGAAATAAGGTCAACTAATAAAGGAAACCTAAATGTTCAATAAACAGTCCTACACTAGTATAGCCCCCGTGACGTTTCGCTGCTGCAGTAATGTTTGGCCCTAGCTCTTCTTCAGTTTACATCTAGTCCTAGATCACGGATTAATGATATTTGATTTCTATGGAATTGGATAAAACAATAAATATACGGGATAATGATGTTTATATAATTACAATTACAGAGAAATCAATGATCTTAACATCAAAAAGTACATTCAAAGAATATTCCGTCTGGTGTATGGAGTTGTATAAAACAACAATAAACTGGATAATTATCTTTACAGTTACAGATATATCAATGATATTTGCCCTTTATGGAATTGGATAAAACATTAATATAAATATATCGTCGCTGCTTTCACGAACCGGCACACGTCCCCAAAATCCGTCAAAATGTAGTTTTCTATTTTTTTTACATTTTTATTATCAGTATTCAACAAGCTTCCATTTCACAAATTTTCAGCCTCCAAAACGTCTTAGTTTCCATGGTAACATAAACCACCAAAACGACACAAGTGCCAAAAAGACAAATCTTGCTTTCACGAACCGGCACGGCCAACTGTGCCGTCTACAAAGCGCTAAATTTGTTTTCACGAACCGGCACATGAGTACGTCACAATGGGTTGGTACACGCGCGCGCACTACGTCACAATGGGTTATTTCACATGCGCATTCTACATCACAATGAGTTCTTTGCAAGTAGCCTATCGTTGCCTATTGATCTTATGCTAGTTTCTTTGAGTTAATGAAATCATTCTATTTTCAACATTTACCTAGATCTTACATTATGCTTTGGTTTTCGTGTACAATCGTTCTATGTTTGGAATGTGAATAAGTGCTCCTATTCCCTCCTTTGCTAATCAAATTCTAAGTTGGTATACGGCCTAATCTTTCTTCTGATCTCTCTCTCTCTCTTCTCAAAGATGTCGTTGTCTCTCTCTTTTCTGACAAGGGGGGGGGGGGCTGTCCTTGTGTATTTTCTTTATTATTTATTAGGAGCAAGGAGCAATGGAAGCACATGCCCGCATTTGAAGGATTAGTGTTTATAAAAGTCACCCCAATAATCGCAATGTAATATATTATCAGATGAAAATATACAATAAAAATATTGTAGTTCTTCCATAGCATATATTATTACACGTTTAAGTCTCTTTTTCGATACATTAAAACCATGTATTGATACTCTTCCAGATGTTTGTTTGTCGGCGTTCAATGTTGTTAGCATAATGTATGTCCTATGTATTCTAAATTACCCGTATCAATGGAGAAAAGGAGTGCATTATTGTTACAATATTGCACTCCGCGATGCTAGTAAAATGCTGCGCGCAACAGCTTTAACAATGGATACGCGGAGCAACAATTCACGTCACAATAGCACAACAGCTTATTATAGCAATACGCGGAGCAACAATTTACGTCATAATAGATTGATCATTTAAATTTCTCTTTCAGGCAGATTTGATACAGGTGAGTAAACCTCTTTTTTGTTTAAACTGATAGCGTTGCTGTTGCCATGGAAAATGGTTTGTATGTATAATAATAATAATATTGGATTTCTTTCGTGCAATATGAGATATATTCCATTCATCAGTATGAATATTGCACTCGTCTTCGACTCTTGCAATATTCATACTGATGAATGGAATATATCTCGTATTGCACTCAAGTGCATCCAATATTATATAAATAAGTAACAGAGAGGTAATAGAGAAGTGAATTTAAAGCTATCCATGATTATAATTATGAAGTGCTCTTCCTATAGTTTGCCATTTCAGCTTACAGTCCTTCATCCAGATTCACTTTCCATTTCATACAATATCCGGGTATACCAATGTTGCAAAATCTTAAAGGAAATATACCATTTTAATTAGATCACTAAGTCTATCACTCTCTCACATCTCTATTCTATGCACTTCAAGTGATTGATATTAATGATAGAAATAGAATGTATGGCAACTAAGTACAGAATTTTATATAATACTTGATAGGCGCGGATCCAGGAAAATCAAATTGAATGCATTTCGGGGGCCCAATTGTCTGGGGACAAAAGCGGCTCTATTACCATGCTTTTACGCATGACCGACATGGCAGAGGGTATTCTTTAAAACTTACTTCTTATCCTTAGCCTAAATTTTGAACTTGTATTTAAAGAAAGAAATTGTGTTTCAATTATCATTCATAAACATGACATTATTCCTTGGTAGGTCTGTGACATCATACTAGAAAGCAGACATTATACTCCATTTAATTATCTTGATAGCACAGTGATATTACCAGCACAAATATAACTGCATCAAGAACCCTAAGAAAAAAACAACCCTTTTAGAACAAAATTCTAAAGGTGTAATTTAACTTATTTAAAAGCCATTCAAGACCAAATCTACGGGTAACATGTTGAAGTATTGAATTGAATTGAAGGTTTTATTATCATTGAATTGGCTGAATTGAGAAAGATTTACATAGTAAAAAACATAAACAATGAAATATGTCATATAAATCATAATGGCAACAAAAATGGGAGTATACAAATATTTTAGAAAGAAATTTCCAATAACAAATCAATATTCTAGTAAACTTTGAAAATATAACAATGATTAAACAGATTCATCAAATTTTTTTTTTTTTTTTTTAAAACGTTATTACTGAAGCGTATATACCATGCATCGAGGAAAATTAGATTACTATTATAGAGATGAAGTACATCAGTTGAAATTTCAGTATTATGAAATTTTAAGTATTGAGTAGAAAATTATGGAAAAATTACAGACAAAAAAGTTTAACTGAGTACATATTGAGTAGCCTATATGTAATTATTCTTGAAAAGAATACCAGTGATACAAAGTGAGCATATCGATTCAAACACAAATTAAACTAATGTCCATCCCAATTTATGAAAAATTTAGGCTTGAAAGAGATACATAGCCAAGATTCATTATAATTCAAATTACTTCATGAGAGAGAAAAAAAAAAGCATCTGGTTATAAATTTAGAAATCGGTTGTAGATTTCCTAAAGTATTTACTTGCAAATAGAATTGAGAATGCATATTATCATTAAGAATCGGATATTAGATTGGATTGAAACTGGATATAAATGCAGAGGAAGGATTTATAATATATAACAATTTACAAAAATTTTTAAAAATTATTAAACTCATTGTACATGTGTCATATCCATTTATATTGCACGTTAATAAGAGTCATCCAGTGTAAATCAGTATGAATTATTGTTCAATAGTCTCACTAGAAAGGGCAAGGCACTCTTTCTGTACCGTTCCGTTCTACATTTGATTTCACGGAATCTATTGCTATGTCTCAAGATTCTACGCGAGGACTGTCTTTCCGGTAGCCAGTCAAGATGGTCGCGAGATAACAATGTGGCGAACTTGAAATAAAGATCTCCTCTTCTGTCCTTTAAAGAAATCAAGTTACACACGGCAAGGGCATGTTGATACGATTCGTATCTTGGTCCAAGAATTGATCGTAAGGCACGTTTTTGAATGTGTTCGATTTGTGATTCTTGACCGAGAGTTAACGAAGAATGCCACACCACACAACAATATTCCAGAATTGGCCATATGCAGAAGAGTATTCCAGAATTGACCTTAAAGGTAGTATCAGCCTTTTTCACAAATTGCGAAAACTAATGCAACTTGGCATAACTGTAGAATATGATCGACCTATACTGTCTATTCAATCTTACCGTCATAGGTTGCCTAGTTCAGTAATACGAAATGAAAATCTGACAACCAATCTTGACCAGCTCTCCATCAACATCGTTGATATTACAGCGCGTGCAGCACGCACCGTACACAGCAATATACACACGGCGCATCAGCGTGCATTATTCTCTGCGCTAACGGTCAGCGGTTCGCACCGTACGGTATATTTTTCGAGGTTCGAAAAAATAGGAATGAATTTTGATAATCGCAATATAATGACAAACATACACATTTGAGCTTAATCATGTTGTGGGAAGATATAGTCATTGGTATACTACTATATCCTCTAAAAGCTAGAAATTTAATATTTTTGCCTGCAAAAGGCTGACACTACCTTTAAGTAAAGGTAAAAATCATTCAATTTTCAACATTTACCTATACATTAATTGGTTTTCATGTACAATTGTTCTATTTTTGGAATGTGAATAAGTGCTTCTATTCCCTCCTTTGCTAATCAAATTCTAAGTTGGTATACGACCTAATCTTTCTTCTGATCTGATCTCCTCTCTCTCTTCTCTCTCTCTCTCTCTCTCTATGTCTTCTCTTCTCAAAGATGTTGTTGTCTAGAGCTCTCTTTTCTGACAAGGGGGGGGGGGCTGTCCTTTGTATTTCTTTATTATTTATTAGGAGCAAGGAGCAATGGAAGCACATGCCCGCATTTGAAGGATAAGTGTTTATAAAAGACCATAACACCACCTATCCATTTTTTTCTCCATTTTTCCGTATCAGATGAACTAAATTAATTTCTAGATACATAAATCTACTTTGATTGTATTGTGCTATAAGTTTTGGCCCATTCGAAAAGAGATGATAAACTAAAGTAGGCCTACTGTACGTACGCACTCACAACATTTTGTTCATTGAGATGTATTTGATATAAGCGATGCAAACCATGTGTTCAAATATCTCACCATAATGGCCATCTCTCAAGGTAAAGATTTCTTTGAGGAGCTGATATTTTACTCACTGAAATTTGATATGCCTCTTGACATACAAAATGATTATTTAGATACAATTAAATTCAATTCGAGGTTTATCAAAAAATCGTTGCAGCCAATAGTTGAATTGCGACATTTGTACAATTTAAAACATTCGAAAATTATAGCACAATGAAAATGTATGTACATGTAGATACACTGTGTGGTGCATATTTGAATTATGAATTGATGTTTGATTACGAATTAATATATCTAATTGGACTATTACGGTAGTTTTATAGAACAGGGTTGCCGAACATAATCGTTGCACATCCCATTTTTTTTAGGTTACAACGTCCAAATTTGAAGTCAAAATTTCAAAAATAGGTATTCCCTTTTAATTTTTTCCCTTCAATGTCGCCACTGTCCCCCAGGTTGGTCTCCATGCTTCTATGACTCGAGAAACACTCCTTCTAACGCTGGATACAGATTGACGATTAGAAAGTCTTGGGCTCGAGTGTTATTTTATTAGTTTTGTCTTTTAGGGACTTATTTAGCAATTAGGTTATGGGATACGTGCAGAGATATGTCCACACTTGCACGAAAATAATGTTATGTTAAGGAATACAGTGTATACTGTTTGCCAGAATGTTGGATTTTTTTCTTCTAGTCTCTCTAGAAACATCTTTTTGCTCTGGCTTCAATTTCTTGAAATCGTTTATCCCTGCCTTCACTTTTTGAGACCATGACGATATCTTGGACGTCCCCAACCATTACCGGGGAATGAATAATAAAACAGTTTTTGAACCCCTTAAATGCCCATTTATCAGTGCATATTTTTTTCTTCTCAATTTAGGGCCTCTTTTTGTTTACCCGGCTAAACAAAAAAAAAAAGTCCTATACCAATGCGAAACACGTTTTGAAATGTAGGGTTGTTATACTTCTTATACATTAAATTAAGGTTTGAGTTCATAGGATTTGGTCTCTTGTCTAGAGGAGGGGTTGAAGTAAAAAGTTAGATTGGTGAAAATTGCATAATTTTAATCTAACCTTTATTGTAAAAACAAAAAGAGGGGAAAAACCTTAATTATCATAATTTTCCTGAAAATCTTGCTTCAAATGACAAAGTTGTTAATGGTAACTATAGACAAACAAACAAATTTTATAAGCCGGAACAAATTCATATACGGCTGGAACGCACGCAAAATATCAAAACTTTATGAGCAACATGCAGCGCATAATAAAGTTTATGGAGAGGGCGGGAGGGGGGGGGGGGGGGGGCGGGGCACATCCCTCTTACCCCATCCCACCCTGGATTCGAAATGTTACCAATTACACCTTGTTCAAATTAAACTGATAAACATAGTATCATTTGTTTTGGAAGTATAATTTAATTATATAAAAGCTCGTCCTCATGAAGACATTACAATCATGTGAACTGAGAATCTTTGAGTCTCTTTTGATTGCATTTTCGCATTTTATACAACATGTACAATGAGAATGGAGTAGGATAAATTTCTATCAAAACATGGCAATCAATCTGATATTGAGGTTTGAATTTGATCACATTTGTACCCCCCCCCCTCCCCCGCCATCAAACGTCCACACCATAACATAAATAAAGAGAAAAGAAATCATAATTTATATCGATCTGCAAAAGACCCCTAAAAAAAAAAAAAAAAAAAGAAGAAGTAAAATTAAAAATATATTAGTATTTAGAGCATTCTTAACTTAAACAGATATACATATAAATCATTAATTTACCACTTAGCTTACATGTACGCTACTTATTAATCTAGTAATATAAATAGTATTCAGAAATTAATCTGATTGATTTTAGATGATACTGCTTTTGATTATTTTTTTTTACCTACAAGATTAGATATATTTAATTAATGTTACAATTAGATGAACTTTCAGTGCAATTGGTTATGAATATACATGTAATTGCAATAGACTGGTAATATAGACAGATAATAATCAATGCAAAAATAAAAAAATTAAAATAAATAAATAAATAAAAATAAAATAACTTAAGAAAGAACTGCTGAAACTGCTTATCAATAAAGAGTATAATTAAATCGAAAGAGCCTGAGCTTTCAATCTTAGCAGAATTTTCGTCAGAGACAAAAAGATGAAATAAAGAAAGTGTAGGCTATAAATCGATATATGATCATATGTATCCACATTGATGTTAGTCTTCATACTTTTTTTTATACACGTTGCAGGCCTAAATTATTTTGTGATTGGTGTTTAGAGGAATGCTGATATTCATATGCCATGTGAAATGTTTTATTAAATCAATCAATTTTAATTTTATAATTACAATATATCACTAGAATTTTAATTCGTCATGGGGACGAATTAGGTGGTCTGTCTTTCAGTCTGATAGCACATTAACGATAGGGAATATGTCAGCTACAACATACTCGAAAACTGGGCGAAAACCGACCAGAAATAGGGCTGTTGCAGCATAGCTTCAGTACACGTTCATATAAATTATGTCAAATTTGCAATAGGGTTGTATTGATATTGATTGATATTGATTATATTTATTTACATGATAATATGATCAATGATAGAATAATAGAATCAAAGAAATACGTAAAAGATGGTATAGAAAAGATGAAACAAAGAGGAAATGCTGATGTGATATAATGCGCTCAGTACAAAGCAATAGTTATCCTCAATAGGGTTGTGTACATAAACTACTAAAAATTGCATTTTGACTAATATAAACGTAAAAATTTATTTTTATTACATTATTGGCTATTGTTTGTGTGTTGAAATCGACCGAGGAAGACATTCACATGAAAAAAAAAAAAAAATATATGTAGACAAACCGGACTCGAACCCACGCGAGCCACGGTCTTTTGATTACGAGTCAGACGCCTTACC
>CALNVZ010003435.1:22214288-22227735 GCA_940671915.1 Paracentrotus lividus | reverse complement strand
ACGAAAGATGAGTCTATTTTGATCCATAAGTGCATGATTTCGATTGCGGTTTAAAGTCGCTATACGACCATCAGGTTTCAAAGGGCAGCATTGATACAACTTTCTGGGACCGACTAAAACTTTACCGAGTCACTGGAGTCGCTGTAACGCTATAGAATTCGACACACACGTCGCGATCAATCATCCTTTCCGTATCGGACCGTCTCTCCGACACCGTACTCTTGTTAGAATATTTCCGCTAATTTAAGGACGAAAATGGTAGTACGTTAGTTGGGAAAATAGATTATCTGCGCTTTGAGTCTGATTGACGTTGATCAGTGGTTATTGTAGGATATAAAGCAATACGAAGAATAATCAAAAGTTAAATTTTTTAGATTTTTTATTTACGTAATATTTCTATGACAGAAATTATGCTAATATGGCGGAGAGTTTTGTTGAGCGGGTTTCGTTTTTAATTATTTTCCAAGGTAGGGTGTGGTGTGGTGTAGGTGGTATAGTCCTAATATTAGTAATATTAGTTTTCTCCATACGCGCAATAATTTGTTGCTGCGAGTAATATTATACGTAATAACGTGTCTCCTATGCTAATCAGCGATGCCAAAGCTAGGCTATCATATTTTGGATAATAGTTTCTTTTTTATAAATATATTTAGATTGATAACTCTCCAATCCTCGATGTAATATTATCGCCTAAAAAGGTACATCGAAAGGAGAGCTGTAATTACAATGGTTTTGGTCACCATAAAAAATAAAAGTAGTTTGTATTTGTAATAATATTATATATCATAATTAATTTATGGTCATAGGTTATTCGTACGTAACAAACGGGATCCGCTATATAATATTTATACTATGGTTTCGTTTTTATCACAAATTTGACACTTGTATGTTCTTCACAGGAGTAATACGTGACCTATGTTAAAATTTAAAAGTACGATCTAATAGAGATAAATTTGAGGAGTCCATATCTCTCTGAGAGCATGTTACGTATTTTAATAGTCTGATTTTGCTCTGATAGTTCATATATGGTATAGAGCTAATATAATTTTAACAGTTATATTTAGGGTATCACAATTATTCGAAGGTATTTTCGTCACACTCTGAGAGAAGGGGTTATTGTCTTATAAAAATAACTATGTTCAGAGGTCAATCAAATACGAGGACCTAACGGTCTTCGAAATTATAACAATTACTAGCTCCTGCGGGGACATTTCAATTAATTATCCCCTGTAGGTTTACTATTATTCTAAAATCAATATTGGTGTAGCCAACGTGTTACAGAGGGACATCTATCTTGTTAGAAATGAATCTCTCTTGATAAATCAAAGCAGACATAATACTAGAAAACAATAATATGGTAGGGAAGAGAGAGCTATTTTTGGTTCTAGGCTTTACTGAATACTAGGTATAGGGTGAAATGGTTTGTTGGGTAATATGTATGACTTACATATCAGCTCAGTTAATACCTTATGGAGACATTCTGATGAAACTGAATTATTCTACAGTCTAAAAATAAATATGGGAAAAGCATTGTGCTAGGTTCTGGATATTTGCACGGCAGAAGTTAGCCAAAAAATATATAAAAACACGAAAGAAATATGCGTTACTTTTGGGTAAACACACTAAAGCTTGATCAATTTCCCCTATGACAACCTTTTTTAAATGGAGGTTTGATTATAGATAAGCAATTGTTTATGTGGGGATAATTATTTATATATTAAAAATATTTTTCTCTTAAATGGTATTGCGGAGAACGTGTAATGTGTGTAAAGTTGTTGGCCCTGTGTTTGTATTCGTCGCGAAGGGTGACCTTGAAAAATGGTACTTTTTAGCATGTGACAACCTCCATGATTATTATCAAAAATTAATTCATTGATACCCATAACCTTATGGTGATATATGACCGGTAAGGCCATTAGTGGTGAAGTATCAGAGTTTATATTAGGTGCCCCATCCTCTTACAAAACCATGGTTTTGCTGACAGGCTAAAGAACAATCTACAGGATACGTAATGGGTCAAAAAGTAGGTAAAAAATCAACCATCTGGGAAACAAATATGTCGCTGTACCAATTTAACCATAAAAATTGCCACTAAAAACTGAAAGAAAATCACTAAGTCCCTGAAACACGGATTTGATATTTAAATTTTATCCAAAATAATTTCATTGTTCCCAAGATTATAGCCTACTTACAATAATATATCAATACATTAAGGCCGGATATGAAGAGCAACATTAATCCTAAGGAAAGTCATTCAATTGTTAAAAAAGAAATGTATAAAAAATTAATCCTCGGAAAGAATGGATATAAAAAATCAAAATGTTTCAAAATCAATTAAAATCTTATTTTAATGCAGGTAATTACTACTTGCATCAATGTATCCCACGCTTAGGTGAATTCAAAGGAATTCTTGAAATCTCAGATTTGTGTCATAAGTTGTTTGAATAATAACAATTGGTGATGGCAGTGTAATTATGTAGGATCAAGGTTTATTTAATATATATATAATAATAAAGTCAATTATATCTTATTCACAGAACCAGTGAGGTATCAGCAATCGCCAACATTTTTTTTTTATTTAATTTTTTTGTTTTGTTTGAAATTGGGTTGAAATTAGAAAACTAATGAAAATATAACCAATGAAAATATTACAAAAACTGATTAGGTTTTTGTCTCATGTTGTTCTACTTAGAGAATGAAAATGGGTGAAATAAAGAAAGATAATGTATGTTTAATTTCTTTAGCAAGGTAAATACAAAAAGAGTGGAAAATAAAAGCAACGATGATGGTTATTTTGTTTTGGTTTAATTTATGGTTTCGTTTGTTTAAAACTAAAAAAAACTAATAATTGAAAATCAGGTTCAAAATCTAAACATGATTGGCATTTGATAAAGGTATGTGTTCAGATAGTATTATGAAAAGTAAAAGGAATGAAAGCTTTCTCGGGATCCTAAGCAGAATCTTTTCGTCAGAGACAAATGAACGACACAAGAAAAGTAGGGAACAAACATGGATAGTAGAGAGACAGGAGAAAAAAGCTACACCTAAAGTGCAAGCCAAGAGGAGAGAACAAAAAGGGGGATGTAAAAGTGGTGTGAAGAAGCCAGCCTACATCAAAAAAGCAAGAAGGAGGGAGATTCAAACACGCAAACTGGTTGAAGATATGTTTATATGACTAGGTAGTAATGTCATGCTTGTTTTATTCATTCCTTCTTTGTCCAGTTTTCATAAGATTATTCTTGTTTTAATAGGGAGATGGGCCTATATAGAAATAAATGCGGTAGTTTAGATTGAGAATCACATATCCCAGTTCATTCGAATCAACGTTAAGTTGTATACAAAGTGCGGAACTACTCGGCAGTGGAATGTATTGGCGATGCATTCGCAAAAAGAGAAGTGGGAATCACTTGCGAGTCAAAAATGCGAACGACAACTTTGTGTGGTAATGATAGTTTGGATGGCAAAGAGCAACAGTGTGGATACATTATTAGTGTTGGTAGCGCGAGCCTTCAACTGCAAAACGTTTGGCCTGCTCAGCCATCAATAAAACTGATATATTGTTGTGAAATTGACCGGGAATCCATATATTAATTTGCGAGTAAATAGCTAATAGCGGATATTAGTTCCTGAAATGAGGAGGAGCCCGCAGAGTAATGAATACTTGGCCGGCAAGTAATCAATATATTATTGCAAACGATTAATCAATTAATGTGGAGGCTGCAGTGCGACCGAACTTATTATGTGAGGGCAATTGATGTAACATTAAATATTGCGATATGGGCTTAAATCAAGAAAAGAATAAATAGGTTTCGAGGGGAGTGTACTTTGGGTTTTCATACATTCCATGCTCATTATTTTCAATAGAAACAGAAACTGACATATATTGCGGGGGAAAACGAATGATATTAATCAGTTCGCTAGATAAGCAATCGTATAAATTATGTATATATACGCGAAGTGTGATTTGACAGTATTAATTTGTCAAATAAGGTGCACCCTAGATTACTTCGCAAATTATTATTGCCCTAGTGTGGATAAAAATTATATATATCATGCCAGTGAACGTATTAAAAAAACATATTGGGTTACGTGATGTGGAATCGAATATGATACTATATATTATTCCGTAGGAACGAAAATAATATTTAGCAGGACGAAATCTATCGCTAACACATTATGCGAGGAGATAGATGAATAAAGCTAAGAGATTAGAGAGACCAGTAAACGTAACATATTGCGTAGGGAGAAATAATATTTCGCGCGTTCGAGACCTTAGATTGAAGGAGACGATAATACCAATATGTGGCCTTGTGCCCCGGGTCATATCAAAATTAGTGCGCGCACAAGATACGGTGAGGAGAGTAGGGCACAAAAAAAGGGGTTAGAAACGGAGAGCTATAGATTCTGACCGATGTTCTGCTATACTTTAAAAGATTGCT
Source organism: Paracentrotus lividus (assembly GCA_940671915.1). Taxonomy (NCBI): domain Eukaryota; kingdom Metazoa; phylum Echinodermata; class Echinoidea; order Camarodonta; family Echinidae; genus Paracentrotus; species Paracentrotus lividus. The sequence goes on along the minus strand of CALNVZ010003435.1, from coordinate 22,223,296 downwards.
ACAGATTAATAAATAAACACACATTATAAAGGTTCCATCTTATTGTCTATGATTAATCGAACACAAGTTATGTGTAATGTAATTAATGATGCATTAGTATTTAAGATTATAACAAATGACATGGTGAAACCCGATAAAGTGTCATATACAATGACAACTCATATCTGCGATTGGCCTCATGGTGTTGCCATAGTGTCTAGAGTTTTCAGACCTCAAGCATATTTGCCCATGGCACTATTCCGTGCGTTTTTGTAGTAAATGGTGTTATTGACAATCTTAGAATAACAAAATCTCTTCTGCTAAACACACATAATTGGACACTATTAGGCAACCACACGTCCTCCGCCATATGTATAAAAAGTGGATACTATGACAAATACTCTAACACAGTAGTTATCTATTCTACAGACATTCCTACTTAATTTTTACGACAATCGCGGGGGGACAAGTAGTGCAACACTCACGAATTGTCTAAAGTCAACGAGGTATAAATCGACGCAAGGCTGCCCGCGAGTGTGACAAGTTATCTGTTTGATATTAGCCCGGCACTGAATTAAATTTACATATCTTACATGGGCAAATAGAGTGAGGAAAGTAGTGCATATAAACCATCATTCTACAGATAATTAGTTGGTGATATTTTTGAGATTGCAAAACTCACATAAAAAAGTAAAGTAGAAAAACATGCTATTTACAAACATTTGCATAAGACCGCTAGTCAGGGAATTAATAGAAACTCAATTGACATTACTTCTAGTGTGTCACACAACTAAATTAAACTTTTCGAGTTAGACAAAGCGTTTATATGTATGAATTAGACTATTATTACGGCTTGGTCAGTATGAATTCGCAATTGCTGCGCCAAACTCGTGAACAAAAAGTAAATATTTACAACCACAGCAATACAAATTCAGGTTTGTCTCGCGATTTTCTCGGAGATTGCGCACTAGTGATAAGTAAGATAGATGGGATAATTATATAATTATATCTACTTTATCTTCACTTCTTGGTACAAGATATTCTTTTAAACATTCTTTTTTGGGTACTTATAGCCGCCAAACTCTTCTTCATGAATATTTTGTATTTGTACTACTGGGAAAACAAACTGTCCAATAACGAAGCTTCTTGATAATTGGAGAAGCAGAAACTCACACTTCAATATAGATGACAAAAGTTCCATTCTAAATTCATATCTGTGATTGTCTTTGTCTACTTTTTCTAAAAATGAAGTCTTAACTTATCTTCTTTCCGTATTATACAACCTCGAACTTTCTATGCTAACAGTGTTGCACACTTTGCTGTATAACCTGAATCAACACTCGATCAAGCCTCGATCACAGATTTGTCTGGCGCAGCATTTATGACTTGTCGGCCAAAGTCCGGGAAGGGTGATCGGGGTCAGACTATCTATTTGATCTTACTTGATCTATCTTGATCCGGGCCTCACTCCGCACCTTTGCCTTACTGAGATAGTATTATTTTGGAGCATTGGTTCATAAACATATCGAGGTAGAAAGCGCACGATCTTTCCAGCAGGTCGGGTTCCAGTAGATCGGGTGTGTAATGCGAGGTAGTGCATTGTCTATCCGGATAAACAGTTCGTTGGTCAGTAATGAATCTTAGTTTGGTCGGATGATTGCTACTCCGATCTTGCAGGTTCCCAGAGCTAACTCGATTTGCTACTCGATTTCATAACTACGATCCACTACACGATGGGTTTCCAATCATTCGATTAAGATTTTTCACCACTCGACCGTCAGGTTCAGGGAGCTATTGATAGCTCATCCGAACCGAACTGATCACGACTCGACCTATATTTGCGACCATCACTCGATGGTCACTATCACCAGATATACTTCCGATCGGCCGTTAGACAATAACGGTTCCCTGATTAATTATATACGCTTATGACAAACATAGATTAAAAAATGCCTCCCTCCTTGCGTGGTCTTTGTTGAAAAAAATTAAATAAAATATTTTTGATTTGAGTTGTGTGTGAACTTTAAATACAAAGAATAAAGAATTTGTTTTCGGAAAATCTATAGGACTATTATTATATTCTAAGACTTGAGAAAAATCATTTGTGAAATCAACATGAGCAGGGATTTGTATAATTCTTCGCTGCTTTCACGAACCGCACACGTCCTCAAAATCGTCGGTGCAAAATGTAGATTTTTTAATTTCTTTTTTTTACATTTTTTATTATCAGTATTCAATCTATAGCTATTTCTTAGTTTTTCACACACTTGTCAGCGCCTCAAAACGTCTTAGTTCCATGGTAACATAAAGACGCGTCTCAAATACTGACACAAGTGCAAAAGTTATCAATATTCTTAGCTTTCACGTATATCGCGGTACTATTGAGACGTCAGAATGGGGTTGAGTACATCTGCGCGCGCATACGTTCACAATGGTTATTTCACTATGCGCGTGCATCTATCGTCAACAATTGATGTTTTTTGCACAGGTTATCCTTAGTGCGTTGCCTATTCTGGAAGCTTATGCTAGTTTCTTTCGAGTTATATAGTTGAATATACTTATTTCGAATGTTTTAACATGTGATTTTACCTATACATTAGCTTGGCTTTTCGTGTACAATCGTTACTAGATTTTTGTTGATGAGTAATACAGATGCTTTCTATTCCATCCTTTGCTTAAATCAAAATTCACGTTGGTATAACGACCTAATCTTTCTCATGATCTGTACCATCTCTCATCTTCCGTCTACTACACTTTACCGTCTCTCTTTCTCTCTAATGTCTCTCTCCTCTTCCAATAGATCGTTGCCTTCTCTCTTTTCTTTTGTGACAATGGGGGGGCGCTGGTCACCTTTGTTATTATCTTGTATTATTATGGAGCAAGTAGGGAGCAATGGAGATTTCACATTCTCCACTTTGTTTTGGGATTTCTTTCCTTAGGGCCTTTCCGTTCATGTTGTTTGTTTGTTTTTTTGTGTCTTGGCTTTGTTTTGGTTTTTTTGGGGTTGCGGTGGGTTTGGGGCGTTCTGGTTTTTGTGTTTGTGTTTTTGTTGTTCGTCCGTTTTGCTTGGCCGTCGGGGTTCGGGGGCCCCGGCCGCTGGCGCCCACGTTCGCTTACACCCCCACCACTGCTAACTAGTTTTTGTTCAATTTCTTTTGGGGCGTCGTGACTTCCTCCCTATGGCTTTGGTACTCTTCTGCAGGGCGGGAGCAAAAATTTTCAATGTGATCATAGATATTGCATTTGAAGGATTAGTGCTTTATAAAAGACAACCCCCAATAATCGCAATGTAATATATTATCAGAATGAAAAAGACAATAAAGATATTGTAGTTCTTTCATAGCATTATAATAAGTAACAGAGAGGTAAAGAGGAAGTGAATTTAAAGCTATCCCATGATTATAATTAGAAGTGCTCTTCTATAGTTTGCCATGAGGGTCTAAACTAGCCTTAGCTAAGTCCTTCATCCAGATTCACATTTTCCATTTCATACAATATCCGGGTATACACATGTTGCAAAATCTTAAAGGGTGCAGTAACATTGAATGATATTTCAAAATTCACATTTATTCGATTTAGCTTATTTGCCACATAAATTAAAACACTTAGGTCAGTCTGGTAAAATCTCCTCTTAAAATTGCAAGCTAATTGGCTTTGCTTACCTTTCGAGAATCAATGATATTCATACTCAAAATTTATAAACCGAACCGGATGGTTTATTAAACCATGTTTGCTTTTCCCACACAAGAGTCCCATTTCGTGTTGAAAGTCCCCCGTCTCTAGGCGGCCGATTAGCTTATTTTGCCAACATAATATAGACACTTAAGTCAGTCGGTACTCTCTTACAAAATTGCAACTAATTGCTTGCTTTACCTTCGAGATATCAATGATTTCATACGTCCAAATTTATAAACCGGACACGGATGGTTATAAAACCATGTGCTTTTTTCCACACATGCCCCATTTCGAGGGGGGGGGTTTGTAAAGTCCCCCGTCAGCGGCCTGGTGCGCACTACAAGAGGTATGGTGTTCACTGTATGCTTGCATTTGTTTTTACAGCTGTTTTAAGGTAGTAAATGACTTCCCATTTTGATCTGAAACCTTTCGTATTTTTTACTGTTGGATCAATATAATTATATTAATCTTGATATAATTGGCGCTCGTTTTTGGAAAGCTACTATCCTTTAAAAGGAAATATACCATTTTAATTAGATCACTAAGTCTATCACTCTCTCACATCTCTATTCTATGCACTTCATATTATTGATATTATGATAGAAATAATGTATGGCAACTAAGTACAGAATTTTATATAATATTGATAGGCGCGGATCCAGAAAATCAAATTGAATGCATTTCGGGGGCCCAATTGTCTGGGGAAAAAGCGGCTCTATTACCATGCTTTTACGCATGACCGACATGGCAGAGGGTATTCTTTAAAACTTACTTCTTATCCTTAGCCTAATTTTGCTCTTGTATTTAAGAAAGAAATTGTGTTTCAATTATCATTCATAAACATGACATTATTCCTGGTGTAGTCTGTGACATCATACTAGAAAGCAGACATTATACTCCATTTAATTATCTTGATAGCACAGTGATATTACCAGCACAAAATATAACTGCATCAAGAACCCTAAGAAAAACAACCCTTTTAGAACAAAATTTTAAAAGGTGTAATCATATCAGTTCTAGTTGTAAACTTAGGGGAAGAGGGCGCTATCACTCTACCGCCTAAAGCGAACGGCGGCATCAGACTTTTTGTATTTTGAACGTTTTTCACTTTGTTTTCTTGATTATGTGAGCACTATGCTTTTCAAAGAAATGATGCAACTTGATAGTACGCTAACGTCCGAATTTTCAAAAAATAGGAATAACTATGCCAAAAGGGGAAAAAAAAGTCTGTCACTTGTGTCAATTCGAAATCCTAGTAAGAATCAACAGATTCCTGGTACAATAGGCATTGCTCTCAAAATATGCTCATCCGCTGCATAGTCATCTTCCCTCGATTACGACATAATATATTACACCTTATGATCAAGCAGTTTTAAAACTTGAATCTCAGCTTTCCCAAGTATGGTACATACATCTCGTTGGTTAAAAAAAACCCTGGTCACTTGAACATTATCACAAACGAATTTTACTCGATGGGTCAATATTTCCGTATATCACATGCATATCGAATGTGGACCGGCGTCTTCGCAAGATGTGACAAGATCATACTATTAATCAATAATACGTAGGAAATCAATCTATGAAATAAAGATTCTGATTACAACTTTAAGCACAATGGTGTTATAGGCTTGCCAAAATGTCTTTTTCCCCAATCTGGTCTGAAGCAACTACCTACGAAAACTATATAAAAGTTCAATTATTTTAATTTCATGTCCAGGACTAATTTCCCTCGAACGGATACACTGACAATTCTTTTTTCCGACAGCGGAAGTTTCTTAGGCGAGTTTTGTGCGCTAAGTAATAATTTGGCATGCAGTTGTCAAATCGGTCGCTTCCCGCGTTAGCGCGGGTTTTGTTTTTCAGCTGCGTGATTTCCACCTAAACTCATGAATGTAATGTGCTTTCCCCTCCTCAAATAATGGCGCGTCTTTATGTTAAGATTTAAGTCATCAGCGTTAATTTACATTCCACGTGGATGTAGAATTGATATGAACTTATTTAAAGCCATTCAAGACCGAATCTATCAGGTACACGTTGGAGTAAAGGTAAAAATCATTCTTTTTTTCAACATTTACTAATACATTAGCTTTGGTTTTCGTGTACAATCGTTATTTTTCGGAATGTAATAAGAAGGATTAGTGTTTATAAAAGACCATAACACCACTTATCCATTTTTTCTTCCATTTTTTCCGTATCAGATGAACAAATTAATTTCTAGATACATATAATTCTTACTTTTGGGAAAAATTTGGGGGTATACATAAATCTACTTTGATTGTATTGTGCTATAAGTTTTGGCCCATTCGAAAAGAGATGATAAACTAAAGTAGGCCTACTGTACGTACGCACTCACAACATTTTGTTCATTGAGATGTATTTGATATAAGCGATGCAAACCATGTGTTCAAATATCTCACCATAAATGGCCATCTCTCAAGGTAAAGATTTCTTTGAGGAGCTGATATTTTACTCACTGAAATTTGATATGCCCTCTGACATACAAAATGATTAATTTAGATACAATTAAATTCAATTCGAGGTTTATCAAAAAATATCGTTGCAGCCAATAGTTGAATTGCGACATTTGTACAATTTAAAAACATTCGAAAATTATAGCACAATGAAAATGTATGTACATGTAGATACACTGTGTGGTGCATATTTGAATTATGAATTGATGTTTGATTACGAATTAATATATCTAATTGGACTATTACGGTAGTTTTATAGAACAGGGTTGCCGAACATAATCGTTGCACATCCCATTTTTTTTAGGTTACAACGTCCAAATTTGAAGTCAAAATTTCCAAAAATAGGTATTCCCTTTTAATTTTTTCCCTTCAATGTCGCCACTGTCCCCCAGGTTGGTCTCCATGCTTCTATGACTCGAGAACACTCCTTCTAACGCTGGATACAGATTGACGATTAGAAAGTCTTGGGCTCGAGTGTTATTTTATTAGTTTTTGTCTTTTAGGGACTTATTTAGCAATTAGGTTATGGGATACGTGCAGAGATATGTCCACACTTGCACGAAAATATAATGTTATGTTAAAGGAATACAGTGTATACTGTTTGCCAGAATGTTGGATTTTTTTCTTCTAGTCTCTCTAGAAACATCTTTTTGCTCTGGCTTCAATTTCTTGAAATCGTTTATCCCTGCCTTCACTTTTTGAGACCATGACGATATCTTGGACGTCCCCCAACCATTACCGGGGAATGAATAATAAAACAGTTTTTGAACCCCTTAAATGCCCATTTATCAGTGCATATTTTTTTCTTCTCAATTTAGGGCCTCTTTTTTGTTTACCCGGCTAAACAAAAAAAAAAAGTCCTATACCAATGCGAAACACGTTTTGAAATGTAGGGTTGTTATACTTCTTTACATTAAATTAAGGTTTGAGTTCATAGGATTTGGTCTCTTGTCTAGAGGAGGGGTTGAAGTAAAAAGTTAGATTGGTGAAAATTGCAATATTTTATCTAACCTTTATTGTAAAAACAAAGAGGGGAAAAACCTTAATTATCATAATTTTCCTGAAAATCTTGCTTCAAATGACAAAGTTGTTAATGGTAACTATAGACAAACAAACAAATTTTATAAGCCGGAACAAATTCATATACGGCTGGAACGCACGCAAAATATCAAAACTTTATGAGCAACATGCAGCGCATAATAAAGTTTATGGAGAGGGCGGGAGGGGGGGGGGGGGGGGGGGGGGGGGGGGGGGGGAGCGGGGCACATCCCTCTTACCCCATCCCCACCTTGGATTCGAAATGTTACCAATTACACCTTGTTCAAATTAAACTGATAAACATAGTATCATTTGTTTTGGAAGTATAATTTAATTATATAAAAGCTCGTCCTCATGAAGACATTACAATCATGTGAACTGAGAATCTTTGAGTCTCTTTGATTGCATTTTCGCATTTTATACAACTAATGTCAATTGAAGAATGGAGTAGGATAAATTTCTATCAAAACATGGCAATCAATCTGATATTGAGGTTTGAATTTGATCACATTTGTACCCCCCCCTCCCCCGCCATCAAACGTCCACACCATAACATAAATAAAGAGAAAAGAAATCATAATTTATATCGATCTGCAAAAGACCCCTAAAAAAAAAAAAAAAAAAAGAAGAATAAAATTAAAAATATATTAGTATTTAGAGCATTCTTAACTTAAACAGATATACAATAAATCATTATTTACCACTTAGCTTACATGTACGCTACTTATTAATCTAGTAATATAAATAGTATTCAGAAATTAATCTGATTGATTTTAGATGATACTGCTTTTGATTATTTTTTTTTACCTACAGAGATTAGATATATTTAATTAATGGTTACAATTAGATGAACTTTCAGTGCAATTGGTTATGAATATACATGTAATTGCAATAGACTGGTAATATAGACAGAATAATAATCAATGCAAAAATAAAAAAATTAAAATAAATAAATAAAATAAAAATAAAATAACTTAAGAAAGAACTGCTGAAACTGCTTATCAATAAAGAGTATAATTAAATCGAAAGAGCCTGAGCTTTCAATCTAGCAGAATTTTCGTCAGAGACAAAAAGATGAAATAAAGAAAGTGTAGGCTATAAATCGAATATGATCATATGTATCCACATTGATGTTAGTCTTCATACTTTTTTTTATACACGTTGCAGGCCTAAATTATTTTGTGATTGGTGTTTAGAGGAATGCTGATATTCATATGCCATGTAAATGTTTTATTAAATCAATCAATTTTTAATTTTATAATTACAATATATCACTAAGAATTTTAATTCGTCATGGGGACGAATTAGGTGGTCTGTCTTTCAGTCGTGATAGCACATTAACGATAGGGAATATGTCAGCTACATACATACTCGAAAACTGGGCGAAAACCGACCAGAAAATAGGGCTGTTGCAGCATAGCTTCAGTACACGTTCATATAAATTATGTTCAAATTTGCAATAGGTTGATTGATATTGATTGATATTGATTGATATTTATTTACATGATAATTGATCAATGATAGAATAATAGAATCAAAGAAATACGTAAAAGATGGTATAGAAAAGATGAAACAAAAGAGGAAATGAACTGATGTGATATAATGCGCTCAGTACAAAAGCAATAGTTATCCTCAATAGGGTTGTGTACATAACTACTAAAATTGCATTTTGACTAATATAAAACGTAAAAATTTATTTTTATTACATTATTGGCTATTGTTTGTGTTGTTGAAATCGACCGAGGAAGACATATCACATGAAAAAAAAAAAAAATATATGTAGACACAACCGGACTCGAACCCACGCGAGCCACGGTCTTTTGATAACGAGTCAGACGCCTTACC
>CALNVZ010003435.1:22163863-22214263 GCA_940671915.1 Paracentrotus lividus | reverse complement strand
TAGCTTACATGTACGCTACTTATTAATCTAGTAATATAAATAGTATTCAGAAATTAATCTGATTGATTTTAGATGATACTGCTTTTGATTATTTTTTTTTACCTACAAGATTAGATATATTTAATTAATTGTTACAATTAGATGAACTTTCAGTGCAATTGGTTATGAATATACATGTAATTGCAATAGACTGGTAATATAGACAGAATATAATCAATGCAAAAATAAAAAAATTAAAATAAAATAAATAAATAAAAATAAAATAACTTAAGAAAGAACTGCTGAAACTGCTTATCCAATAAAGGAGTATAATTAAATCGAAAGAGCCTGAGCTTTCAATCTTAGCAGAATTTTCGTCAGAGACAAAAAAGATGAAATAAAGAAAGTGTAGGCTATAAATCGAATATGATCATATGTATCCACATTGATGTTAGTCTTCATACTTTTTTTTATACACGTTGCAGGCCTAAATTATTTTGTGATTGGTGTTTAGAGGAATGCTGATATTCATATGCCATGTGAAATGTTTTATTAAATCAATCAATTTTAATTTTATAATTACAATATATCACTAGAATTTTAATTCGTCATGGGGACGAATTAGGTGGTCTGTCTTTCAGTCTGATCAGCACATTAACGATAGGGAATATGTCAGCTACAACATACTCGAACTGGCGAAAACCGACCAGAAATAGGGCTGTTGCAGATAGCTTCAGTACACGTTCATATAATTATGTCAAATTTGCAATAGGGTTGATTGATATTGATTGATATTGATGATATTTATTTAACATGATAAATGATCAATGATAGAATAATAGAATCAAAGAATACGTAAAAGATGGTATAGAAAGATGAAACAAAGAGGAAATGCACTGATGTGATATAATGCGCTCAGTACAAAGCAATAGTTATCCTCAATAGGGTTGTGTACATAAACTACTAAAAATTGCATTTTGACTATATATAAACGTAAAATTTATTTTTATTACATTATTGGCTATTGTTTGTGTGTTGAAATCGACCGAGGAAGACATTCACATGAAAAAAAAAAAAAATATGTAGACCACCGGACTCGAACCCACGCGAGCCACGGTCTTTTGATTACGAGTCAGACGCCTTACCGATTGAGCTAAAATCCTATGAAGGATTACACGTAAACGAAAAATTCCAGACGGCAAAAACATTTCAAGTACGGCAAGTTATAAAAGTCATGACCGCAGTCTTATGGAAAAAACGTATATATATGTTTAAGAGAATTTCCTTGCCTAACACCTATAAATTTCAGAGAAATGAAGCAGAAATGACGGAGGGAATGGTCATTTCAGGAGGGCTTGCAGTTTTATTTTCAACCAAAAGTGCTTCGAAAATAGAGATTGCGTGCAAAATGAGCAAAAATGACATGCCTTTATATTGCCATTTTTGACAATGATGCATTTGTTTAAATGAAAAATTAAGTCACGTTCCGAAAGCGTATATCCTCAGCTACAACATATTGAAATTTGGGCGAAAATCGACCAATATTTACAGAGTTGGAATCAAATTTGCATAAATTTTATGACGTCATTTTCAAAAAATTGAAATTTGAGTTTAGGCGCCATTTTGATGACGTCATAATGTTTATAATGGGTAAACAGCCCATGAAATCATATCTACAACTCATACTGAACTTGTTCATTAAAAAAAATTGGCGTGTTCGTGGATATTTTTCGAGCTATAGCGAATTTTGTAAAGGCATTTTTTTGCCCATATTTGGCCTATGAAGAGGAAATGCGCGCACGCGCGCGAAAAGTTTGACGGCTGTAGTTTCCTTATATCGGTCGTATCAAGTTGAAAATGGTATCAAAATGTTCAGAATTTAATGCTCTATTAGATGGCATAATGAAAAATGGCGATTGAAGGCTGCGTTATAGTAAAACGCGCAATGACGCGCGCGCACCCATGCGCGCGCGCAAAATTTTGAAATGCTGGAAATTGCCTGAAACGTATGCCAAACTTGATACTAGGTCATTTGGAGCATTTTTCAATTTTGACGCGCACGTACGCGCGCGTCATGACCTTTAAAGGAATTTTGAAATTATAACTTTTTAACCCTTGACCTTAAGTTACATTGATGTTAATATGAGTTATTTTTTATTATCGGTTACGATGTTACAAGCAATAATAGAATTTTACAAAATGGCGCCTGGATGACGTCATGTTGACCTGATGACCTTGAAAAACTTCGATGCACGTTTCCAGAGTGACATCCATAACTGACATGAAAATGAATGAAATTGACTTAGAAGATTTTGAGATAGAGTGGCAACAAAATATTGGCTATAAAAATAAATAATAAAGAAATAATAATAAAGAAAATTCTGACAAACACAATAGGTGATCTGTCAAAGACAGACCACCTAAAAAGAATAGTATTGATCTAAATAAAAACAAAATAGCTTAAAGATCGAAAATAAACTCAAAATTAAATATGTAAATAGATTGATTCAAAGAAAAATAATTATTATCGAGGAGTTTAATCATGTTTTTATTTAACATGATTTCGCAGTAAGACATATTTTTTCAAATCGCTCTTCTGATCCCGTTAGAATTGGCACTTTTGAAATCATTGTAATTTTTATTATTATTTTTTAAAGATTTTGTATCTTTATTCAAAGCTTAAGGTATGTTCCAATAATACCTAGGACACTCCCAAAGGGAGACAAAGATTTCCTTGTAAAGAGAGAGACATAGAGAGAGAGAGAGAGAGAGAGAGAGAGAGAGATGACTTATTAGGGGGTATACAAACTTATCGGAGGTCATAGAAAAAGGAGGGAATAGCTAGTATGAAAGGATACTCACTAATTCACATTCTAAACATAGAATGATTGTACACGTAAACTAAATTTAGCACGATAAAAAGTAAAATGTTGACAATAGAATAATTTGATTAACTCTATGGAAACTAGCAAGATTATATTGGGCTATTTAAGTGCAAAGAACCCATTGTGACGTAATACGCGCACATGTAAAAACCCATTGTGACGTATTGCGCGCACGTGAAATAACCCATTGTGATGTACATATGCCGATTCGTGAAAATAAATTTAGTGCTTTGACAGGCGGCACAGTTGACCGTGCCGGTTCGTGAAAATAATTTTGCTGCGTAAAACACCACTTTTTGCTTTCACGAACCTGCACAAGCGGTTACAGCTTCGTAACATCAAAAGTAATTGTCATTAAACTAAATAAATTGATTGTTTAGAAACTACAGAAATTTTCCTTGAAATTGATATGTATTTTATGAGTAAAAGTTATACATAGGACATATTTCTGAGGGATTGAAAATGGGCTAAACTTCAAACGCGTTTATCTCAGATTGTACTTTTCGCGGTGCGTGTTCGGTTGTGCCGGTTCGTGAAAGCAGCGACAATATGGTATAGTGATGTTTATATTTAGGGCCTACATGTACATAGATGTTTATATAGGTACATAGTGTGGCATCCAGTGGGGAAAATATAGGTTTCGTTTGCAAGTCATGTTAATGTTTGGCAACATCTATATATATATGTTCTACTTGATCACACGAATCAGAAAATATATGTCGCCAATTTTTTAATCGACCTTTTGTGACCCATAATGAAGGTCAAAGGTCAGGCTTCATTAACATAAACATAATTTTTTTTCAAATTGTGTCAAATTTGGTATCAAATTGTAGGTAATGTTATAACTAGCAATTAAGTCAATTATCATTTTTTCACCCGACCAGTCAGTTTTGAGCAATATACAAATTAGTTTATTTATGCATAATTGAATGCATAATAGAGTCAAGTTGAAAGGCTATCAGACACAACATATCCATAGACAATATTAATAAAAACTAACCAAGATTAAAACGTAAATCATACTAGTCTAATATTGTTGCCACATTCTGGTGACCCTTATGACCTTGAAAATAGGTCAAAGGTCAATTTTAATGATGATTAACAACCTGGAAATGGCATTAATTTGGCAAAAACCGAATTTTCTATGAACTTTGACCTTATTTCTAGGTCTAATGTGTCAAGTAAGAATATGACGACCTCTATTTTTTGGTTGATGGCATCAAGGAAATCATATTCATGTTAGTTGCCAACAAAGATAAGCTTATACGAGCAACAGGTCAAAGGTCAAAGTTCATGAAAGACGTTTTGGCCAAAGTTTTTTGTCTTGACCTTAGTCTTATTGGGCCGTATTACTTGAAACATGTTATTGAACACTGTTAATGTGTTCTACTTGATTCCATGAACCAAGAAATGTTCATTTTCATTGACCTATGACCTTTGAATAAAGTAAAGAGAGCAAAAAATACATAGTTCTACCATTTCCAGATTTTTTAGGGTCACATTATTTGAACTTTGACCTTAACTTGAGGTCATATATGGCAATGAAAGAGAATAGCAACATTGATATTCTGATTTATGGGAACAAGTTAAACAAGAATAACTATGATTATCAAAATTATTAAGCTCTAATATGGCCAATAAAACAAAGGTCAAGACACACATAGAAAGTTTAAGGAATACGTAAGGGCCAGAGTTTCTGTCTTGATCATATCATAGTCCTGTTTAGCCTTATTAACTTAATAATTTTGATAACAACAGTTCTACATGATCCCTTGATACCATGAACCAGAATATCAACGTTGCTATTATTTTTCATTGACACATATGACCTCAAGTTAAGGTCAAAGTTTAAATAACATGACGCTAAAAAACCTGGAAATAGTAGAAATCGGTATTGTTTGGGTTTTTCACCTCATTTAAAAGTCAAAGGTCAATGAAAACGAACATATCCTGGTTCATGGAATCAAGTAGAACACATTAACAGTGTTCAATAACATATTTCAAGTAATACGGCCCAATAAGACTAAGGTCAAGACAAAAAACTTTGGCCAAAACGTCTTTCTTGAACTTTGACCTTTGACCTATTGGTCATATAAGCTTAACTTTGTTGGCAACTAACTTGAATATGTTTTCCATGATGCCATCAACCAAAAAAATAGAGTTCGACATATTTTTAGTTGACACATTTGACCTAGAAATAAAGTCAAAGTTCATAGGAAATTCGGTTTTTGCCAAATTAATGCCATTTCCAGGTTGTTAATCATCATATAAATTGACCTTTGACCTATTTTCAAGGTCATAAGGGTCACCAGAATGTGGCAACAATATTAGACTAGTATGATTCATGTTTTAATCTTGATTAGTGTTTATTAATATTGTCTATGGATATGTTGTGTCTCATCGCCGTTCAACTTGACTCTATTATGCATTCAATTATGCATAAATAAACTAATTTGCATATTGCTCAAAACTGACTGGTCGGGTGAAAAAATGATAATTGACTTAATTGCTAGTTATAACATTACCTACAATTTGATACCAAACTTGACACAATTTAAACAAAATTATGTTTATGTTAATGAAGCCTGACCTTTGACCTTCATTTTGGGTCACAAAGGGTCAATTAAAAAATTGGCGACATATATTTTCTGATTCGTGTGATCAATATAGATGTTGCCAAACATTACATGACTTGCAAACGAAACGACATAGGTGCCCACACTAACAAATATATGAATGGTATTTGTTCTCTATACTATAGTATGGAATTGGACAAAACAATAAATATAGATCAACAGGATATATATGTTTATATAGCCTAGGTAAAGAGATCTATTGTTCTTTATGGAATTGGATTAAACAATAAATATACAGGAATATGTTTATATAGTGACAAAGATATCAGTACAGTTCGTTCTTAATGGAATTGAATAAAACAAGTAAACCCCTCAAAAAATGTCTTGCAATTCAACTTTGAGCCCTCATATCTTTTTATTTGATTGTTTATGATGGTTAAATTTGATATCATTAGAAAGTTGATTTATTCCTTGTCACATTGATACCCCATTTGTGATGGTTATGTTATGCTTGAATGCACAGTACTCGCAAACTCGAATGAAAGTCAGAAAAGGAAAGTTGCCAAATGAATGGCTATTGCTTACATCGAGTTCTTAACTGTGTAAAAGGTTTTTGTGTTTCTTTGTGTTTGTTTGGTTTGTGCGTTAGGCGCTCAATACAATGTTGGATACTCTTGGTTGAATGTCAAATAATGTTTCAGGTAATTTAAGATAGTATTTGTTGTTTATTTGTTTGTAAAAAGAACTGTTTTAATAACCAGCGAGTGGTTTGAGCATTACTTGTGTAATGGTTACATACAGGTTATTGCAAGTTTCCAGCATAACAAATTCACTACTCATCTCTTTTTCATCCATCTCCAACAAACAAGGCACATTTCATCTTCCAAACAATAAGTGAAAACATTGAGGAATAATGCATGACCCATTTAATGATACTCAATAGAAACTCTGCCTTTCAACAATAGCCATTCATTTGGCAACTTTCCACTTCTGACTTTGATTTGTATTTGGGAATACTATGCATTCAAGCATTGCACAACCTTTACAAATGGGGTATCAGTGTAAAGAGGAATAAATGAACTTTCCAATGGTATAAAATTAATGAATTATAGACAATTAACAAAAAAGATACGAGGACTCAAAGTTGAATTGCAAGACATTTTTTGAGGGGTTTAGATCTAGATCTATAGTTAGGGAGATATCATATGATCAAATAATACACCCACAAAGAATATGCCTTCTTTATGGAATTGGATAAAACAATAAATATACGGGATAATGATGTTTATATATAGTTCGGAGATATGACTGATATTCATTCTTTATGAAATGGGATAAAAGGTAAATATATGGGATAAAGATGTTTATACTTTATGACATACTAATAGTAGAGAGATGGGTCCATAGCTCTTAGGGATGGCTGGATCTTTTAAAAATGTTAATTTTTTTTTTGTTAGGGCCGCCTGTTTACTAGGATGAGAAGAACCTCTTTTGTTTTGTTCTTTTGTTTGTCAATTTTTTTCAGGGCAGATACAGCGACCTCACCCTACCCCTATAGGTAATATATGGTGACATTTTTGACGGCTGAAGACCTAAACAATTTTAACACCTACCCCCCCTCCCCGAAATCCATAAGCTTAAAGCGAAAGTTCACCCTGAGTTTAAATAGGTTTTAAAAAATGCAGAAAAATAAAAGAAACATATAAGTGAAGGTTTGGAGAAAATCAACAAAAAATAATGAAGTTATGAATATTTAAAATATTGATTTTGTGACATCACATGCGAGCAGTTCTCCTATGTGTTATGTAATGTAAATTCCATAAAGTGTCATTTTTTCAGAAGAAAATTATTTATTTCACCTGTGCGGTCGATACATCATCACACATGTTAATATACATGCCTCCATCAAATTGACCCATTCCTTTATCAAGAACCATGAAAAAAGCCAAATTTATGTTCACATACACAACACATGGGAGAGCTGAAGCACGTGACGTCACAAAATAAAAACTTTAAATATTCATAACTTCGCTATTTTGTGGTCGATTTTCTTCAAACTTTCATTAATATTTTTATTTTATTTTTCTGCATTTTTTTAAACCAATAAAATTCCAGGGGGAACTTCCCCTTTAATGGTGAGGTCTAGTAGGCCTACTGGTCATGTGGTCTCTCAATTATAAGAATCATTCCAGGGATGCGTGGATGAGTGCGCAGGCCCACGATGTGTCTCCTGGAGGCAAAGAATGTCGCACTTGTTAATTTTGCAAAGATCAACCAGAAGATCTTGCTTGGCACATGTAAGACCTTCAATATTGGATGAGATGATGTACTCAGGCCCTGTCCTGACAAGGACCCTTGTTTATGATGTTTGGTTCACCAACATGTTGGTCGTTTTTAGCCATGGTATTGAGGCCAGAGGATTTCAGTGGTTGAGTTGCACAACGAGTAGTGTTTGTGTGTAATGTGGTAGAAGGATTCGCAAGTAGAACACCTGAAGTCTGGTGATTAGCAAGAACTCTGATGGTCATATTTCTCAATTTCTGCCATTTTGGCGCAGGCCTTTTTTTGATTCCCAGACAAAAACATTCCGTTTTGCTCAAGCATGAACAAAACCTTTTTTTAAACGGCATTTGAAAGATGAAACTTCAGAGCATCTATTAACATAAATATATAGACGGCATATTAGTTTATTTTTTGATAGACTTTTCAAAACTATCCCTTTAAAAAAAAAAAAATACACTCTGTATAAAGGTTAGGATTTGTAGCATGGTATACCACAATAGATCTTATAAAGGTTAGGGTTCGTAGCATCGTATACCACAATAAATCGTAAAAGCCTATGAGGATCCTGGAATGTCCCACAAAGCAGCAATGTAAATGGACATATTCATTTAATTTTATTTAATTTGATCTGATAGGCCTACCACACTGAGCCTACAATAGGGCCAATCAAGCAATCAAGAGACAGGAAACCCAAATCATCATGGACCTGATTGGAGATGACGACACCTGGTGGAATGCATCAGTCCCATTCCTAGCAGCTTGCGTTTGTACTGTCCTTGCAGTCCTATCATGGGACGCACTGAGGATCGCACCTGATCCTATAGATGGGGTCTATGCTCAGCCAGGTCGTTGGTTCATCTTCAAGAGAATCTTTATCTACTTGTCCATCTTGGTGAGAAAACGGAGAAGAAAAGGTGGAGATAGAGATGTCAAAGGTCACACGAGGGGCGGTTATGGACATCTCTCGACCAGGAATGAAGAAGACATGGAATTTGTGACTGAAATTGCTGACCGACCACATGTGAGTTATACTGTACACATTGATATTGAAAAAAAAATTGTAATCGTGGTTAATAAGCAATAAATTGGACCGAGTACTCCTATGGTATGAACACTTAACGGCGTTTAAATCTGTCAATCAAAATACACCTGGAATACCAAATTTGTCCACAAAAAAAAAAAATCAAATTTTCCTTACTTTTCAGTTCTTGGTAGCATACCAAACACAAGAAAGGTGGACGAAATACATCCACTAAACAACACGACTCAAAAAACTTGAAAAATGACAGGGGTATGAATAATTATGAGCACAAATGTATATCTATTGAACGAAAAACTCAGAGAGCTTTGAAAACAGTTATTTTTGTATCATGCAGATCAAAGATTATTACCCAAGATTAGTCAAATGTGATGAGGAATTATTTTAACTTTCTTTAAATGAGAACAAAAGCAGACATAATAGCTCAATTGATAAAGTAGTAATCTTGAAACAGGTCCAAAACTAAGTGCCCTTTAGTATAGAAATAAGGCATTACCCCTCATTGCTTTATACTGCTGGTGATCCTCTGTACATAAGCATTCTCTCTTCTCACAGACAGAAGAGTTTACTTTTCATTTATGTCACTTTACAAATGTAGGCCTTCAACTCAATTTACACATGTGGCACCAGTCCGAATGGGGAATGGCTGGTTGCTAGGATAGGACTCAGACCCAACAGAGAGAAGAGATGTTGGTTTATCCTTAGTCTACCTGACATTGGGGACCTGGTCTTACCTCAGTACCCAGACTGCTTGGTCCAGGGAGACCTGTCTTCTGGGTTCAGGGCTGGTGGACTCACCCTGGAGGTGGTTGAACCCATGAAACTCTGGCGTATCTCTTATAATGGCCTCTGCAAGTAAGTCCTTAGTTTTTTTAAACTACTAGATTGAAGGTAGATTCTTCCTTACAGTTCTTGATTGCAAGAAAGCCCTATGTTTTGATTTTGTACTTTAATAGTGTCTTGGGGACACCCTTTTTTTCTGTTGCCTTACTGTAGTTCCCAATAATGTGATGGTTGGCAAAAAGTTTGTGGTGCCACATACAACATAGCTTTTCTTATGAAATTTTAATGTATAATAAAGACACTGAAATATCAGAATATACCATATTTTGATTGAATTTTGGATATACTGATCTTCCAATCGCACCAATACTCCAGACTGTTTGGGAAAAACAGATAACCTATCAGAACCTTCTATCCTTGAAGTTGTGGGCTCCGTAACACAAAGGTTTGCAAGTAATCACAAAATGGCAATGGCCATGCAATCACGCTCATTGTTGCATGCACATTTTGTTCATAAGATTGACCATTAATTAACCAATTAGAATTGTTCTGATAAGTTTTTGTCTTGCCCACCGAAGGTGAAGGCGAGAGACTTGGGGATCCAAATGTCGTCCGTCCAGCGTCCGTCCGTCACACATTAACTTGCAAGTCTCGTATGCGGCATAATTGGCAACTGCTGGTCCAGTGGCAATTTGAGGTCACATTGTAATAGAATACCTGGAGGACTTCTTTTTTTTACATACGTTAAAATTTACTTGAAAGACTCTCTTGTGACGCATAACTTGGCGACTGCTGGTCCAATGGCAACCCAAACTGGGTGGTAGATGGACTAGGGGTACCATCATGTTGCGGTGCTGTACGAGGTCACATGGAGAGGTCAAAGGTCATTTGATGCATTCTACTATACATGTATGTGTACCTTGAACATTTTTCTATCTCTACTTGTTTTGCTAGAGTTGGATTCCAAGAAAATACCAAGAGCCCTGATAAAAGGCCACTTATTCATGTCCGCTGTTCATTCATGTGAGTATATTATAAGGCTTTTCATCTCTGTTTATTGATACTCTCAATGTGAATATATTAGGCTTTTCATCTCTGTTTATTGATACTCTCAATGTGAATATATTAGGCTTTTCATCTCTGTTTATTGATACTCTCAATGTGAATATATTAGGCTTGTCATCTCTGTTTATTGATACTTTCAGTAAATGTTGTTTAAATGGGGTATCGATTTAGCTCATCTTGTGGTACTCTGTTTTTAGAAAGCTCTAGAAAATTGAAGAGCTTTGTCTCTTTGACACACTAAGTGTCAGTTCTTTTTTGCTTTGAAGTCCAAATTTGCCTATACAGTGTGTTCCTAAAAAAAAGAGACCGAAGTTCAAAGGTCAGTCATTCCAAAAGTATATGGTTTATTCTTGTGATTTGTTACTAGAATAAAAGTAACTCATCAGCTTTAATTTGAGACATTTCTGACGTCTAAATTGTAATGGGTCACAGAGTTAGGGTCCTTTGAAGGTAATAGGTACAAAACCCGTTTTTTCAAGTTTTGGTTTTTGGGGTACGAAACAAAATTTTTTGTTAGTTTTTGGTGTCATCTTTTGGGGTATTTTTTCACACAAGGTTTCAATGAAATTCAATCTCATTTTCCAAAGGACCACTGGCAATGAGATGGGTTCACTATTATGGGCCTCTTGAGTCGTGGTGACGTCGTGGTGACGTCTCCTGAGACTTCAGGCGTCGTGGGTAAATCGAACAAAAGTCTGAAAAATTGTCAATCCTGTTCGATTTCTTTTAATCGCTAGCAAGTTCCGACAAAGTTTCTGAGAAGTCGTGGATACTTTCGTGCATATTTAGGGGACGTCGCGGCAACCCACCGAGACGTCACAGAGACTTGCTTGCGTCTGAAAGAAGTCTACTAATATTGAACATGTTTGACATTTGTTTGGTTTCTCGCGACTTCCTGGAGACTCAGGATCCGTCGCAGTGACCTCTCCAGACTCCAGAGACTCATAATTAAGAACGCATCTCATTACCAGTTGAGAAATCCACTTTAGCAAAGAAGATGACATTTCATTGAAACTTGCTGAAAGAGATCCAATGACACCAATTACTTAAGAAAGGTTTGTTTCATACCCGAAAAACCACAAACTTGAAAAACGGGTTTTGACCTATCGCCTTCAAAAGGACCCTAACTCTGTGACCCATTACACTTTGGACGTCAGCAATGTCTCAAATTAAAGCTGATGAGTTACTTAATATTTTAGTAAACGAATCAAAAGAATAAACCATATACTTTTGGAATGACTGACCTTTGAACTTCGGTCCTCTTTTTTTAGGAACACACTGTATAACCTATTTATACATAATTTGTTTGATTTTTGGTGAAATTACCTTCATGAATCATCTTTTATGTTGTAGGTGGGCAGCTTTCACCCCTATCTTCAACTTTGACACAGATCTGAATGCTTGGCAGAACAGTCGAGATGTTGCAAGGGAGCTCTGGGATAGAGAATTCTTCCAGAAATTAAAAAGGTATTTGCACATCAAATTAATTTGACTTCTAAGTGGTTGGTACACGTGCTAATGAAATAAATTTGATACCAGTTAATCTAGATGCTTGCATGAAATTTTTAAAGCTCATGTACAGTTTCAGAAGGAAAGCAATATACACTGTCGGATATTCATTCTATGTTATCACCATCAACAATTCTTAATTGGTAGAGACTTTGTACTTTTCTTATTAAGTGGAATAGTAAACAAAAAGAGTAATATTATACAAATACATTTTTTTAGCTTCTTTCATAGGTTTGTTCCACTTTCATTGTATAGATTTTAACAGTTAGGCCTATATGGAAACATCTTCCCTTTTTTGTCATTGCTAGTATGCATCAAACACATTATGAGCAATTTGGCACACTGAGGGGTGTGGTCAAGGTCGAAGGTCATGATGAGCGGACCGTTATCATGAGAGGCATCAGAGATCATTCATATGGTATAGTATATTTGCTTGTATTATCAGTGCAAACGTCTGTGCATATTTTCAATCATGAGACTGATTACTGCAACTGGTATGCCACCCAGGATCTGTCCTGTAAACTTTTGAAAAAGGCGCCATAGATAAAAAAAACAAAAACAAAACAAAACAAGCCACCATTAATATTTTTGCTGCTAAATGTTAACGGATAACTTTATGGGGATTGTGTAGTTTACGTTTACAATTTGCGAAATTTACTTTTTATTGTGCAAAATTCACTTTAATCAATAAAGAAGACAATATTAACAGTTATGTTGTAAGATTGTATACAAATGATAATGGCCTATTTCAAAGTGTAATTAATAATAGAACATTATTTTCTTGAAGGCATTCGTGATTGGGCAGCCTTTTACCGCTATGCTCTCCATTTTGGTGTTCTTGAGGTAAGGTCCAATAAAGAAATTCCCATTATTCTGTTCAATACAGTGTGTATCAAATAAAATGGTGCAGTTGGAAATTTTTTTTTTTTAAGTATGAAAATTAATTACAATCTAGTAGTGGTTGATATTTCCATAAAGATCGATAGTCCTGCTTTCTTCTGCATTTTTTCCATCTCATTTGGTGTTGTAGATCTTGAGATATGACCATTTTTCTAAAATCAAGAAAAATCTATTTTGCGTATGCTTTTCTATGTGTTTCGCACACTATAGCCATGAATTCAGCACTCCGGAACAGTAGATGTGTGTAATAAAGATTTCCTCCTCGCCGCAAAAAATGTAGCATAACTTTTGATTTACAAAAGAAATTATACAAAACAAGGTGCATCAGCAAAGAAAAATCTTTAGGCTTTAATTTGGTACCACATACATCATTTGAGAAGATTTCATACCTAAATTATTTTTCCCCCGAATGTACCAGTAATTTTACACCATATCGTTAGTTGGATAAAACAAATATTCAGTGTTTTGTCTTTTGTACGATGGTTCATATATTATGCTACAGTCATACAGACACTTACGTTGAGTTACGTCTGCCGTCGCATCCAAATTTTTTTTCCTGCAGATTCCCACGGATGCCTTCCCATCATAGTGAGCAGTGGAAAAAGTGATAATTTTGTTCAACCAATAAAATAAAGAAATACATAAGAAATGATAAAATAGAAAATGAAATGAGAATAATTCAACAAAAACGTAACTAAACGTAAGTGTCTGTGTGACTAGCATTAACTCTTCTATTCAATTCCGCTTTGCGTCATTGAATAGAACAGTTCAACTTCCACACTCATGGAATGTTCGGAACAATCTCACTAAAAAAACACATTCTATGAAACTCTTTGTTTGCCATGCAAATTTTACCTTTGTGTCACTCATATTGAATAGCAAGGTTAAAGTTACATTATAATTCTCGGATTATCTAAAATTACAACTAAAAATGTACACATTACTGTTGACAAATTATTTACAATGTAAAACAGTCGTAATTTGATTACCAATCTAAAATAGTGGGGTATGATAAAAATCTATTGTAATGTATGGTGAATACCTGTGTCTATTGTCTGTGCCAATTTGCATGACTGGCGATCCCACAAATTTGCTTTAAAAAGAAAAGGTACCCATGATAGATAAAAGGTTAATGGATATTTATTTTCTCTTAGGATGGCTCTTCTTTCCAAGTTGGAGTGTTCTCTATTCCTGGATACCTTTCTCAGTAAGACAACCATAGAATCCATTTCTTATCCATTCCTGGATACCTTTCTCAGTAAGGCAACCATACAATCCATTTCATATCCATTCCTGGATACCTTTCTCAGTAAGACAACCATTGAATCCAGTTCTTATCCATTCCTGGATACCATACTTAGTAAGTCAACCATAGAACCCATTTTTTATCCATTCCTGGATACCTTTCTCAGTAAGGCAACCATACAATCCATTTCATATCCATTCCTGGATACCTTTCTTAATAAGTCAACCATAGAACCCATTTCTTATCCATTCCTGGATACCTTTCTCAGTAATTCAAGCATAGAACCCATTTCTTATCCATTCCTGGATACCTTTCTCAGTAAGTCAACCATAGAATCAATTTCTTATCCATTCCTGGATACCTTTCTCAGTAAGTCAACCATAGAATCCATTTCTTAACCATTCCTGGATACCTTTCTCAGTAAGTCATCCATATAATCCATTTCTTATCCATTCGTGGATACCTTTCTCATTTAGTCAACCATAGAATCCATTTCTTATCCATTCGTGGATACCGTTCTTAGTAAGTCAACCGTATAATCCATTTCTTAACCATTCCTGGATACCTTTCTCAGTAATTCAACCATACAATCCATTCCTTAACCGTTCCTGGATACCTTTCTCAGTATTTTAAAGTTAACCATACAATCCATTTCTTAACCATTCCTGGATACCTTTCTCAGTAAGTGAACCATAGAACCCATTTCTTATCCATTCCTTGATACCTTTCTCATTTAGTCAACCATAGAACCCATTTCTTATCCATTCCTGGATACCTTTCTCAGTAAGTCAACCAAACAATCCATTTCTTAACCATTTCTGGATACCTTTCTCAGTAAGTCAACCGTACAATCCATTTCTTAACCATTCCTGGATACCTTTCTCAGTAAGTCAACCGTATAATCCATTTCTTAACCATTCCTGGATACCTTCCTCAGTAAGTCAACCATAGAACCTGTATCTTATCCATTCCTGGATACCTTTCTCAGTAAGTCAACCATAGAATTAATTTCTTATCCATTCCTGGATACCTTTCTTAATAAGTCAACCATAGAACCCATTTCTTATCCATTTCCTGGATACCTTTCTCAGTAATTCAACCATAGAACCCATTTCTTATCCATTCCTGGATACCTTTCTCAGTAAGTCAACCATAGAATCCATTTCTTATCCATTCCTGGATACCTTTCTCAATAAGTCAACCATAGAACCCATTTCTTATCCATTCCTGGATACCTTTCTCAGTAAGTCAACCATAGAACCCATTTCTTATCCATTCCTGGATACCTTTCTCAGTAAGTCAATCCTACAATTCATTTCTTAACTTTCCTTTTTTTTGAGGAACGATTCTTAAATTTTATTTTCCAATGTAATGTTATGGACTCTGAATTCCTTTTTTTCCTGAAAGATCCTGCGTCATAGCATATATAAGTTTGCTATGGAAGGTTGGCAGGTATATTATTGTGTGCATCAGCATTTCATGTGGGGGAGTTATTGTTTAGTAAAACGTCTTCCTTTTTTTGGTTTAATGAATGGATATATGAGCTTACTATGAAGAGAAAGAAAATAAATGGCAATAAGTCATAGCCTTATTCATTGTCGTATGAAAAGAAAAAGAATTTCAATTCATAAAGTTTATTCTCTTGCTGACTTGTTTCTTAAATCTGCTTGCATGTTTAGTTCTGCAATGCACAACAGATTGTAACTTGAATAAGTTATTGATATTCCCTCTATGAAAACGTCTTGATAAATGCATAAATATTGTCTCACCTGCATTGATGCCTTATTGAATGTTTGTATCAATATATTCAAATGCCAATATGTCATATTCTTCTTATTTAGCATTGTTCTTGTTTTGCGTATTAGTATATCAATAGGTTACTTGTTCATGCCAAATGGAGTGAAATATGCCCTCACATCAACTGACCTCTGCCTTCCTAAACTCATGCAAGGAAACCAGCCCCCTGAAAAGTACAGTTTCACCTTTAACATTGAAGGTACACTTTGTATCCTTTTATTGTATTTTATTATATCTAAATAAATGTTATATTATTATTATTTTATTGTACTTTTTGTCTCGCCTGAACGAACTTCGGCAGAGACCTCGTAATCACTTTTCCTGTTAGTCTGTTGGTCTGTTATGAAAATGTTAAGGTTTTTAGTTTTTGTTTAACTTGCTCTCATTTATTTATTTCTGCATCATTTGTGTTTACACTTAGTACAAACGATACTTGGTGTCACATGGTAAACTCAAATCAATAAAAGCCATGCCATTTACGATTATCGGAAACCACATAAGTTTTATTCCTTCAAATACAATGAATCACTGTTTGCTACAAGCTGGAACATACTTCTGAATATATCTCATTATTCTGCTTTCAACATAATAAGAAAGACCTGAATTGTCTAACTATGATGTGCCTATGTTTCTATCTACCGTCACTCACCTAAATCTTAAACAATGCCCTAATATAATCGAACCTGCATTGTTCAAATATACATTGTATCTCCTATCTACAAGGAAATTTCATATATCCTTTCTATCATCACCAACAAAATATAATGGACCTGTATTGTCCAATATTAATATTGATATCCAATCACCAGTTTTAATTCAAGTCGGGATACCAACAATGAACCTGCTTTGTTCAAAGATATATATTTCCCAAAACTTGAAAGTTTATCAAATGCATAATTTGTTTAATCTCTTGTATACGTCTTATAATGATCTATATACAAACTCTTAAACCAACACTTCCATATTCTTTAACTCCTGGATCTTCAACACCATATAACCACCTTCAATAAGTTTCCACAAATCTCACAATTTGAACCTCTAGACCGAGGTTAAATAAGTGATACATCATACATATATAAATCACTTAAATTTAAAGTTTCTCTGATCAAGTGTTTTTAGAGTTTTATTCCTTCTTCTGTGAAATTATAGTTCGAGAGTGATACAGCTCACCAATAAATATCCATGTTCATGATGTTTGCGTCCCGTTTGAGTTCGCGATGCGATGAGGTTTCCCTTGGAGTGACCAGTCGCTTCTTACTTCAAACCTTGGACAGAAACGTTGATTTTTGTCCTGACCAAATGTGCCATCTAGAAATTAGAGAGTTCAGGCACAATACTTTTCTAATACATATTCTAAAACATCTTATGACATAAACTGCGTATTTAATTCGTAATGAAAAATCAGCGTATACATTTTACACAAAGGTAATATCAATGTATTTTCATTTTGTAGGAAACAAAGCACAACAACAATGAGCTCTATTAATCTTTGACTTCTTTAAAACCTATCATTGAATACATACTCTTATCTTCAAACATTTTGAAATTTAGGTTCAAGGATTAATTTTTCGATTGAACAACTCACCGATGATAACTCCATTTCCTGCTTATAAAGTAACATGCTGGCAAAACCAGACTGTTGTGTTTCTGAGTTCAAAACTGAAACAATTATAAATTTATACTGGGTTTATGTACCCCAAAATGAAATTAAAGAAGCCAGTGACTTTTCTCGACTTCCCTCCATGACAGCTTTCTCGGGTGTGTCCCTGGTTTTACCTTCTAGCATACATTTTAACACACTCCATTGCACTAAGGCACATACCCTTTTAAACAGGCCTGGAGAAATACCTCATTCTATTCACCAGCAGAACCTACCAATAGTGCTATTGTCTCTCAAAATTAGCGTATCCCTCCATCATCAATGGCACATTCAGTCTCTATCTCTCTATCTCTCTCTCTCAGCACATTTACTATTTCTATCTACCGAGGGATAAAAACAAGAAAAAGATTAAATTAAACTATTTGCATTTTCAATGTGACACTTGGTAATACCAAATATGTGTTGATAAGGATAATGGGGTCAAAGGTCATCTAGCGATCAAAAGGTCAAATGATATGAGGCGATCTGTTACAAAAAGTTTTTGTTTAACTTGCTCTCATTTCTTTATTTCTACATCAATTGTGTTCACACTTGGTACAAATGATTCTTGGGTAATACCACATGTGTTGTGATGAGGATGATGAGATCAAAGGTCATATAGGGGTCAAAAGGTCAACTTTTGTTAAACTTTTTGTTTTCTTTATTTCTCCATCAATTGTGTTCACACTTGGTACAAATGATTCTTGGGTAATACCACATGTGTGTTGATGAGGATGATGAGATCAAAGGTCATATACATGTAGGGGTCAAAAGGTCAACTTAAAGGTTGACTTTTCTTAAACATGCCCTGATTTCTTTATTTTTGCATAAGTTTCGTTTAAACTTGATCAAACAAATGTTCATTAGGTATTGTCACATACACGATACCTACAAAGGTTACATCAAAGGCCATCTTGGGGTCAAAGGGTCATATTGCGTGTTTTATTGATAGCGAAATCAGGCGAGACTCCACCTTGTTTTTAAAACTGTCCGTGGCCTTCCATCCTTGTCCTATAGAGAATTTCCTCCGTGGACAGTTAAAACCACACCTTAATGATCTTGCAGACATATAACTCCTCACAAACAACCACAGTGTACATTTCACCCTAATAATGCATGTTAAGTCATTTACCTCCCCTTTAAAAAAAAATTTCTTCAAAATATCAGTGTTTGGAGGTTTTTACAAGAAGAATATTTTTTTGTGTGTAAAACCTGCAAAATTGACATATCAATATTTTAATCCTTTAGACAATTTAGGACTTCAGGGAGATATTTATATAATTGTACAACATTGACTTGAAAATTCAAGTGGATCTTAGGTTGTACATAGATATAATGAGAACAACGTTGAGACATTGTAGTATTGCATTATCAGTTGACCTGCGTGATAATGACATCTTGACTTGATGGACATTAGACTAATTTGTTTATACAGCTAGATAATATCTATGTGACTTTGTCAGCGGTGAACTTTGGTTGACATTGCGTGTACCATACAGCCATATAAATGTACTTGATATATAGTGGCAACCTGAATAAAAGAAGAAAAAAAAAACACACAAAAAATAAACCCACCTGTTTTTCACCAAAAGTGATATTGAAATTTAAGATGAAATTTTCACCTGCTGTAAGCATCCAGTGCTGTTTTTTTTCCTTGCTTGTCTATTCATAGCTCATTTGTACTGTACTTTATACGTGTAAACATAAAGGGAACTTTTAAAAGGATTTGTGTAATATTTTATGGTTTGAATTTTGCTAATGAAAAATGTGTAACTGTTTGGTTCCGTTTTTTTGGGACACTCTGTATACTTTGCAAGTCATATTATTAAAAAAAAAAGGGCTGTAAGCCTAGTAGCATTGAAGGTTGTGTGACTAGTAAACACAATATTGTAACTTGATTATTCACCTTTTTTTCTGAATAGATGGGAGGAAACTGTGGGTGAAAGTTGAAGTCGAAGCCAGTCCCGTCTTCTACATGGGTCCTAACTGGGAGGTCAAGGTTCATGAGAGAAAGGCAAAGTTTATAATCAGTGGGGTCAAAGGTTGGGGCATCAGTGAGTTTCTTTACAGGTAAAGTCATTTGGGGAATGTACTTGATAATTAAATTATGGAGACAAAATATAGACTTTAGTGAACATGTGACAGAGGTGGATATAGGCACAATTTAATTTAATTAGATTAAATTATTATTCTAATGTGATTGAAATGTAATCCAATCTTGCAGTAGTTTGTTTTAGATGGCTAGTAAGGAGAAATGTATTGTTGATAAGTTAGCTATCAATGAATTTGGTAATATAAGGATAAATGCCTTACTAATATGCATTGATTTAACTTTGAATCAGTTATCTCCTTGTTAACAAGACCACAGCTCTAACCACTGAGCTATTACATCTTTTTAAAGACTAATTTGCTTATCCACTTGGCTGCGGACCACTTAATATTACGTGCTTGGCGTTTGTACACTGTGCGCGGACCACATAATATTACATGCTCATGCTATTGTCTGAGCTTTATCTGTTTTGAAGCTTTAGCGCCACGCTTCTCATACCCGTACTGTGCGATTAGCACCATGCAGCAGTCAAATGGTTAAAGACTCATTTGTTTTTAAGTGCATTTCTTGCAACATTGCTTTTGTATTATAGCCTACTACTGAGTATATTGTTATTGTGACAAACAACATTGAAAAACAAGATATATATATTTTTTTTGTGTTTGACGTTAACCATTACCCAGGAATGATGGAGGGCGGCCTAATCACTATGACAAGGAGGAGGTACATCCTCTCATCATAGAACCAGGTATATTATCATTCTCATATGGGCAACATCACAGTTTATTGCAATCAAAACGACAGCATCTCCATTCACAGAGTTTACTACTGACTGAGCTCAATCGATTGCAGTCAGCTGTGAAGTTGGATGTACATGTATAACATATATCGTCTGTTTAGAGCCATAAGGATGTTATTGCATCTTGAAGATATTGAGAACCAGAAGGGCGCTATCAATATAAAAAGTCAATGGTAATACAGTGTAGCGCCCTTCTGGTTCTCAACAGAACATCTTTGATCTGTTATAGCACCTTTCTGGTTCTCAGCCAACGATATTTATAAGTCTAGGCTGCCTGTCTTAGATGGTAGGAAAGTGTAATATTTTTCTAAATCAGTGGTAAATACAAACATGTAGATTCAACACTGCCTTAAAATACCTGTCAATGAGGTCATACAATGTCAGAATTGGCTTTGTGTGGGACCTGAACCATTTTTTGCCTTTGTTCAGAAGTCTAGGCACTTACTGTAAATGCTGTTATCTTTATGTGATTACGCTACACACTCCTTTTACGATCTGCTCTACATGTATGTGCACCAGAAAGCATGCTAATATGTTGGTGTGTTTTGAAAAACAAATCTGCGAAATTAAATGATACATGAAAAATTCCATTTTTACATACAACAATGTACATGCACTCGAATCAACTCTGTTTCTATCACTCTGTATTAGAGCCTAGTGAAGAGGATCAGGACCAGTTGGTACTTTCTTTTACAAGTCTAAGCTGTCAGTCAACCAAACTAGTAGGAGGTAAGGGGGCACAGCTAGCAACATTAACCCACCTTGCAGACCACATTAATCCAAAGGTTAGAAGATAATGTCACTTATGTAAAATGTAAATGTATGTAAAGTGTAAATGTATGTAAAATGTAAATGTATGTAAAATGTAAATGTATGTAAAATGTAAATGTATGTAAAATGTAAATGTATATAAAGTGTAAATGTATGTAAAGTGTAAATGTATGTAAAATGTAAATGTATGTAAAATGTAAATGTATGTAAAATGTAAATGTATGTAAAATGTAAATGTATGTAAAATGTAAATGTATGTAAAATGTAAATGTATGTAAAAGGTAAATGTATGTAAAATGTAAATGTATGTCAAATGATTACAGAAAAAGATAGATATTATATTGTGTTCTTTCTTATACTTTAAGCATGGAATTCTTTCATTTTGTTAAAAAATGTGATCAAAAAATTTTGGTTTTGATTTTTTTCAGGCTTATGGTTACTTTTGTTAATTAATATGTAGGGCCCTCTTGTAGAACAATGTTTCAACCAATGAAAAGGTGAGCCTGTTTTAATGTAATTTAATACTTGAATAGATGGTTAAGAAGACAAATGTAATTTCATGAACTTTAGATACAGTTGCCTGCAGATTTATTCAACCCCCATAGTATAAGTACATGTATTCGTATTAAAAACTTCAGTTTGGTTCTTTGTTGAATTTAGACATAATAAACAGATAGGATTTGCATCTTTTTTAATTGCCTCGGTCAAGCGATACAATTTTTAAAGCAAAAGTTACCCTAGTTTATTGTACAAATCAGTAATTTTCTTGTTTTTTTTTTTCTATTTTCAGTTTGATGTTCCTCCTGGCTTTT
The DNA here is from genome assembly GCA_940671915.1 of Paracentrotus lividus. Classification (NCBI taxonomy): domain Eukaryota; kingdom Metazoa; phylum Echinodermata; class Echinoidea; order Camarodonta; family Echinidae; genus Paracentrotus; species Paracentrotus lividus. The sequence goes on along the minus strand of CALNVZ010003435.1, from coordinate 22,192,130 downwards.
GTGTGACAAGCAAATCCTTCCTAATACAACTCAAGGTAATATGTAAACTTTTTTTAAACTTGAACAATGAAGGAAACTGACCAGAAATCATTTTAAAATTATATGTCATTTTGGTTTGATCAGTATGGGGTGAAGGATGTGAACATAATGTGTGTAGACAATCCCTGAATTTGATGACCATTGTAATAGCTTATCTTAAGTGCTTTAGTGTCGTAGTCTAACTAGCCCTATAAAAATCTAGAGAATTACTAGTATTTTTATTCTAATTTGTTATTATTTTCCAGTCTTATCCTAAACTTCAAGAGGCAGTACAGACATTGTGTGAGGTATCGAGTGACGTAAGCTGTGCTTCATTGGAAGATACTTGTAACAGGTTAGAGATATCAAGTGATGTAAAGTGTTTGGCTGTATGCTGCAGTGTATTTCAATGGGAAATTCTTGTAATCACTCACAAAAGCATATATACTTTTTTATTTGTGCATAATCCAACTGCACATATCGCGTGGGTAATGCAAACCAAGTATGGAAATTTTTGCCCTTCATATAAATAATAGATATTATATTACACATACTAAGAATCTTGCAAGAGGATTGGTCAAAAGTCAATCATGGGATAAATTGTAGTTTTCCCATCATCAATCTTCACTCATGGTGATGGAACTTTTGAACTTTTGCTCTACGTCAGCGTAGAGCATTTAGAGCCATAACGCATTATCAATTATTTTAAGTACGCAGGATAAAAGTGCATTTCTACTCGCTTTTTTTGTTTGTTCCATCATTTTCCATCACACACACTGACAAATAAATTTCTCTTTGTTACGTCACAATCACTTCATTTGATTAGGACTATGCACCAATTAAATAAATCCAAACAAATAAATTGCATGCACTTTATATGTACGCGTTTATGTTACAAGTGCAGGCATCGATGACTTGGGTGAATTTTTTTTTAAGGATCTAGGAAACTTTGAATTTTTAACCAAAATATTGGTTTTCCCCCGATCTTAAAATGTTTCAGATGTGGAATATAAAGCAAATAATCACCTCTTGATTTTAAGTGACGAGGCAAACTATCATTTCCTTGGCAAGCTGGATGCACACGCTATCTCTCCTCAGCTTTGCTTTGTATAGATAGCTATCCAGCTTGCCTGAGAAGTGATAGTTTGCCCATCACTTTTATCAAAAGGTGATTATTTGCTTACTATCATAATCATAGCGTGCGCAATATGGAGGGCGATTTGCAGTGGTTTAGTGAGTAAGCTGATAGGCGGTTTCTGGCAGTTTAAGTGCTAAAGGGTTAAGGACTCTTTTTTCCCCTTCTCTTTTGCTTTGATTCTTTGTTTTGTTTTGTTTTTTAAGAGTGAGGTTGGTGCATTTTATCACAGGCGTATATGACAGATGTATTGCTGCAAATTTTCTGTTTCTCATAAGCCTTGTATATTGTAATAGCACACTAGGCTTTAATAAGAACGAAGTAGCAAAGTATTTTTTTTTCTTTCAAAAACGGATCTGAGATGGCGTACATTCATATTATATATGACTGCACCGCAAAAACTGAAAATAACAACAAATTGGGGAGAAAAAAGTCTTGTTAAAAAAAAAATCCACTTCTGTTCTTGGCTACCAAAGTAAAATGTGATTCTAGTCCGTTAATAATTTTGTAAATATAAATTTGATGATTTTGATTATTCACCGATAACTTTATTTAATGTAACAAATTATTGATGTGTTGTGGTCTAGTGGAATAGTCGCGGACTGTTGATCACAAGGTACGTGGTTCGAATCCCGGCTTGGCCACTTCATAAGTGTTTTGGCAAGACACTAATCTACACATGCCACACCCGACCCAGGTGAAGTAAATGGGTACCGGTAGGTGGAAATTCCTCTAATGCTGTGTGCGCCTTCGGGTTGCCTAGCTTAAGCGGGTAATAGTAAGTGAACATTTAAGCGCCATGAGCATCGAAAGACGGACCTGAGCGCTGTATAAGTACCCACTATTATTATTATTATTATTATGATATCAATGTCTGCACAGTTAATTTTAAAGGGTTGATGAGCTATTCAGCAAGACCCCTGTGTCTGTAGAGATAAGATCTGCTATCAAGGGAAAATTGGAGGGACTGTTTGGCAAAGACATCTTTAACAGGAAGTTTGCTGTCAGGTCATCAGCTACAGGTCAGTGGGGTCGAGAGTTCAAACAAATTAGTGTAATAGGTCATTGGGGTCGAATGTTCAATCAAATGAGTGTACAGTAATAATTTATTTTTATTAGTAGTAATATTAACATAGAACATTTCCATCAGGGGGATAATGTTGGTTGACAACCTCTCTTACCAGTAATGTTTTGGTTTTTAAGGGTTTTTTTTACTTTCATTTTTTTTTTACTCTACTTTAACCAGCTTGCAAAATGTATGGATACAATTGTAGGAGTATGCTGATAAATTGTATTTTATCTGTATAACTACGCAATTACTTTTTAACTAATTTTTTACTTTCCTCTCAGAGAGAGTAAATTGTTCTGAGAAAAAAGGCTTGTTTAAGGACATGCAAATACATAATACTGTGTACATAAACATGGATAAAATATGAATTAATGTTGATGTTCTTTACTAGGTGAAGATACAGCAGAGATGTCTGCAGCTGGTCAATTGACTACTATTCTAGGGGTCAAAGGTTATGATAAGGTATGTCTCATGAAATCACGTATCACAGCTGATTAAAGATGAACATATTTCATTGTTTTATTTTTCATATCAGAGTTTTTAAAAAATATTCATAGTCTTCAATATTTCTATGTGAAAACTTGAGTCTGGAGCATATTGTAACTTTGAGTTATTCATAAGTCAAATGAAGATAAATATGTTTGTCTTGCCTAATGGGTGCTCTGTAAAAAAAACAAAAAACAAAAACCAAACAAACACCAATTTAATAGAACAGTACAATATTGTTTTTATTTGATTTCTTACATGTACATATAGATATATCAAGCCATTCAGCAATGTTGGGCCTCTCAGTTCTCCTTTCAAGCAGTACAATACAGAAGGTATATCCATCTTTAAATGAATCATTGATTTTTGATCACATAATTCATTTTTTTTTTGTGTACAGATATTTTATATGGCTATTATTGGTCTGATTTCTATCATTAGCTATGTGAATTAATGACAATGAACGATCTGGGTGCCATTGTATAAAAACATTTTTTATTTGGCTTCAATAGGCGCTGCTGCACTAACTCGAGCTAAAAAATAGCGCGCTATTTGATGGATCAGGAAAAAAAAACTCAAAAAAAGAAACCGGCCCTGCACTAGCTCAAGCTATTTTAAAATTTCCCATTTACAACCTGACATGACCTCAAACAAAGAAGCCCGATGTGTATTGCGCAACTGGTATCTACTGCTAGCGTATACACACACAGGTGCATGATTTCGGATTTAGCTCGAGCTAGTGCAGCAACGCGCATATAGCGTGCTATTTCGTGCCAAAACCGCAAACCAGCTCGAGTTTTTTTCAAAAAACCTAAGATGACTTGGGCTTAATTGGATTTCCTCCAAATTAGCACGCTATTTGACCACAAAGTCGGATCTGCTGTGATCGAGCTAATTCATTGTATCACAAATAGCGTACTATTTGAAATATCTCGAGCTAGTGCAGCACCGCCTCATAGTTACTTTCATGATATCCTAGATTTTGATTTGCTGTTGAGCAGTGTCACTATGGTAGTTACCACTGATGCCATATTTTGAGATGTATCAGCATGAATATAATTTTACCTTCAAATTGTAAGGTCAGAAACATGTTTATCTGTGAGATATTCATCATAAACCTTAGAGCCATAATTTATCGGGATACCCATTAATCTTCATCAATACTTATAACATGATTTCTCAGAAATTCAGGTATTTCAGAGCGAAATGTTTAATGGTTGCAATCTTCTTTCATATGTGTATTAAAAAATTATGAAACGGTATATTTATATTTTTAACCCCTGCAATGTTTGCCAACACTGTGTGCTGCCTTTAACATATTTCAATGGAATTTCATGTACATACACAGTTATTAATCACAGTGGTATCATATTTACCCCTTTCTCTCTCTCATTTTCTCTCAGACAAAGGGGGCAGCCAGTAGAATCGACTATGGGTGTTGTTGTCATGGAAATGGTGTCTTCTGAAATATCAGGTATGGGAGTATAAAGTAAAAAGTAATAAAATTACTTTTTTTTTTTTTTTTTTTAAATAAAAAAAAAAAAAAAACAATTATGTAGATCCTGAGTTTATTGGGGCTCTGCATCATTGAATGTTATTTAAACAGATATATAATGCCATATAAATACTAAGAATTTATCATCATATGATCATATATGCCGGACATGTTGTCGCAATCAGTAGAGCGTCTGCCTCATGAACGGGAGAGCGTGGGTTCGATCCCCGGTCGAGTCATACCAAAGACTTAAAAAATGTCACCCTCTGCCTTCTAGCCAGGCGCTCGGTATTTGTGAATGGAGAGGGGTAATAATAACATTATGTTATGCAGGGCCCGCTGGGAGAACAGTTCATTAAGAGCTGAAGTGGCTACCCTGGGTAAATAAGTAAATATTATTATATATGGGGAAGGTAGAGGGAAATGGTTGTATGATGAGATGAAGAAATGGTCAAGATTGGATTTACAAAAGAAATTGGATCTTGAGAGGGAGTAACAATTCCAAGGCTTTTAAAAACTTCATTTTTAATAGGTTTGAGGATGCATATCATCATGGTTGTATAATAAAGCGAAGTGAAGATAATCATTTGTCTCACGATGTCAAACGTTGGAAATTGTGACATTTCAGCTGCTACTGCGAGCCTTCATCTGGTAATGTGACAAGGCCCTGTTGCGAACACAATTTGCGGTCTTCTTCTTCTTCTCAAGTCCTTTCTCTTATTCTTCGGTTTGATTTTTAATTACACCTGATTATAGCTGTGGCGAGGATTCAAGGCACAATTAATTGGCTCTGCATTGCTATTGGTCATTGCACTGATGTTTGACTCTGACGGAGCAGAGGCAGCGCTGCTATTGGTGGAACTTAGGGTGGGAACGGAGGCTGCGTTGCCATTGATCAGTGCGGCAGTGGGGGAACTTGCAGTCGTTGTAGGAATGGAAGTGGCTGAGTCGCTGCGACCGGATGGGTGGATGAAATGTGGCGGGCTGCACCCCCGCTAGCAGTAGGGGGCGGTGCATGGCGTCGGATAGTGGGCAACCATTCTTCAGGAATGTCAATGCCATTATCTCTGTTAATGTTGTTAGGATGTAATTGAATCTGAATAGCTTCCTTGATGCGTCTCATGTACCAGTGCTTGTCTTGCACTATGCATCAGACTTCTTTCCAATCAGGCCAGTAATCAAGTCCCATGCATTTTCTGCGACTGCAGAGCTGTCTGCGCGCTGATGTTGGACAATCAGACGATGCTCAATCATCCTTTCGCCGACAGGTCTACCCGTTTCCTCGATGTAGACCTTGTCGCGAGTACCGCATGTTATCTTGTATACCACGCCGTCACACCTGCTAGATAAAGGCTCACGGCAGCTGCTGAAACGTCGCAATTTCCAACGTTTGACATCGTGAAACAACTGATTATCTGAACTTTGCTTTAACTTCATTTTTATTCATAAGTAGATGGAGCATCCAATCTAACAAACTGGTAATTCCAGTAAAATTCTTTTTTCAGGGGCAAGTTGATGATAAAAACCATGACACTAAACATTTTCACTCTTTGAAAATGGAAAAGAAATGACTAAAATTATTTGGAAAAAACTTTTGAATCTAATGACAAGAAACGTGAGTGAGAAATGAAAACTGATTTAATATAAATTAATTGATCAATTTAAAGAATCATGGTCCCATATATGCAAATTTCTATTTGATTAATTTATTCACTGCAAGAGGACTAGATCACCTAATTTTCAATCTTAAATTGCAAGGATGTCTTTGTATTACCGGTAGTTTCAAATCCTTATTGGATATACAAAACCAAAGCATTGCATCAAAGTTCTCAGTCGTTTCCACTTTATCAAGGAATTGTTTTAAAGGAAGAAAAGAATTATTTTAATATGAAAGAGCATAATGAGACTAGCAATTCAAAAAAAGTTTCATTAAAATCTGTCATAAAATAAAAAAAGTTATGGAAGTTTGAATAGTCTCAATATACCTTCTATGGGTATCCTCAAATTGGCAATATTGCTTCAAAATGGCTGATTTTATGAACAACTCTCCATTTGTTTTGTACACAAATTTTCCCAATCTTCTTTCAAAATATGTATTACAAGTACTTCCTACTCAGTGTAACATAAGTCATGGGAAATTGTATTCCACATCACATATGTTTAGCTCAGAAGAATCTGAAAATCTGTGTACAAAACAAATGTAGAGTTGTCCGTAAAATCTGCCATTTTGAAGCAATGTTGCCAATTTGAGGATGCCCATAGAGAGTACAATGAGACTTTTCAAACTTCTATAACTCTCTTATTTGTGAACCGATTTTAATGAAACTTTTTTTTTAATTGCTCTTCTTATTCTACTCTTTCCTATAAAAATGATTGTATCCTTATATGGTTTCCTTTAACCCTAACTTACCTGGGGGGGGGGCCTTTAAGGCCCCCCCCTCGACATTTTTCGCGATAAATCTGCAGTGCGAAATTTTTTGATCGCGCCGCTCACTGACTTTTTATTTTCAAGTCTTGCGCATCTTTTAAAACCATTTTCGCAAAAATCGGGCGTTCCGTTACGACGTTCCACGACTTTCAAAAATTTCCGTCAGACCGAAAATGGCTCAAAAACGTGATTTCATGTACAAAGTCAATACAAAATGTGTATTCAGCTATAATTCATAAATGAGTGATTATTTTTAATTTTATGGACAAGAGTCATTTAATTTGATGTTATTTATGGCCGAAATAATGTCACGGACGAATTGTGTTGAAAAAACAATAAAAATAAACAGGTCAAAAAACAAAGAAATACATAAGAAATTAAAAAAACAATAAAATACATAAGAAATTGATTTTGGTACCGGAATTTTTTTCTTTTACAATTCTTAGGAATGTTGTAAAGAATATTTTCACAAAAAATTAGCTCTCTAGGAGCTTTATTTAGTGAATTAGAGCAAAAAGTATGATTTCATGAATAAATTAGCATAATTAATTAATATAAAATAAAATATAAGAATATAGTTCAATTTAACTATGCAACCGCGTAGATTATGTCATTGTCTACCTTCATGCAAATTTTTGTCACGATCGCGCGATCCGCGGCCGAGATCTTAGGGGGGGGCCTTAAAGCCCCCCCCCCAGGACTTTAAGCTCACAAAATAGCCCAGGTAAGTTAGGGTTAAGGATGTTGCACAGTTATGTTTCTGTGCATCCTGGCTGCGCATGATTTAAACGTCACAATTGAAAAGATTTCAGCGCTCTGCGGAGGTCCAGCGCTCAAAACCTAAAAAGGAATGAACTATAAAGATGCATGTTTATTCCTTCTTTTTGTTCATCATTTATGTACTTGCAGAGAAATGTAAATCTTCGTGATTGTGCGTGTTCATGTTAGTGTAGAGAGTGCGATGAATATGACAAAAATTGTGAATGTTTGGGAGCATGATTTTGAATCGTCCGTAATTTAGGTATGGCTTTCATACTTTTGTGTGATTTGGGTGCTTTTTGGTGGTTCCCAAGCCGATTTGGAACTATTATGGTGCCAATATTTTGAAAACAAGCACATTGACCCCCATTTTTTAATGCTCCTACTCTTTTAATATTGAATGAGATGACATGGATTTTGAATAAAATGCAGCTTCAATTGTACTATTTGAATTTCGTGTAGATTCCAAGCCTCTAAGAATTGTTATTTGTCATCATACGCCATATTTTTAGCAACATGAGGGCGCTGCTGGCTCAAAAATAAGTACAGATGTCCTAGTTAAAATAATTTCCCCATCGTTGGTATAGACTTTGTAACAAATCTGGAAGGTTTGATAAAGTTTTATACTGTTTTCACTAAGTAAATGTGATTTTAACTTGTTTGTTGAAATGGCGAGGTCTAATTAACTGTACAATGTCCTTAAATAACAATATGATGTGTCTTGTTTGTACAGGGGTGCTGTTCAGTCGTGATCCAGTGGATGGAAATCCAGCAGTGGTCCTTATCAATGCCAACTATGGTCTAGGCGAGGTTAGTTTTTTTTTTCCTGAAAGTATTACTTAGTCTCGTGTTTTTGATAAGTTTATTAGTGAACTATGAGATCACTCACCTTGGCATTCTAGGCCAAGAGGTTTTTCATCAGGTCATTCTGAAAGTTATAATTGACTTTATAAACAACTGGTGATTAGTTCTTGTTCTAAATGATGTAGAATCTGAAAAGTTTAACGTCCAAGAACATGTTTTTGCTGATCAAATGAAATACCCCCATGTCAGATTAAGAGGGGATTGGGAGCAATTATGGCTGAAACCAAAAAGAGAGGCTATTTTGTATAGTAATATAGACTAATTATCGATGTTGACAATCCCCAGTGAAAATATTAAAGATTTTCTAAAACATTTAGTTTTCTTGCAAATACCTAAGAAAACTAATTCCTGTTTTCAAGATAGGAAAAAAAACAATCCAAAGGACAAGGACGTTTTGCTGCATTTTTGTTTTTATTTACCAGTCTGTAGTATCGGGAGTGGCTGACCCAGATACTATCACCCTAAGGAGGAGACTTGAAGATAAGTTTGAGATTACCAAGATAGAAGTAGGATCCAAGAAGAAAGTCATCTTACTTGAGGGTAAGTCAGGACGTTCAGTTACAAAATTATATACAATTAAAAAAATGCGCAAAGAAAATGGAACTGCATCAGGATTTGAACCCTAGACTTTCTGATTGCTAGACAGGTGATCTACCAACTGAGCTATAACTAACCCTTATGTTGGTGTCAGTCCCAGTTAGCTTTCAATGCCCAAGTGATTAGAAGCTATAGAACGTGGAATAAACCTGTAGGATAGAATTCAACTTGGGGATAAATTTGAGGGATCATGTTGAAGTGATGCAGCTTTTTACCAGAAATATGTGGTTACAGTTACAAAATTATTTTAATTATGATACCCTATTGGGTTCTTGTATATTCGTATGTGAATGCTTGTAACATGTATTCCAGCTGAGGCATATGAGCTTGGCTAATGATTTTAGTGCACAAATTATGAAAGAAATTTAAATAAAACAGGTGAACCAAGTGGTAAATACTCTACTTTAAAAATTAGTTTTTTAATTTGTTAGTTTTGCTCTTCTCTTGTGAACACTACCCGCATGTCATGTCGCTTTGGTTTTCTGTCATCAAGTAAATTCACCTAATGAAAATAAATTATTGTATAGACTATTTATGTCACTATCTCTCTCTCTCTAAAAAAAAAACCATCAAATCATTATTGCCAATAATATTTTTATTATTATTTTCATTAAAGCATATATACAGCTCCTATAAAAAAAATTGTTGCAAGATTTCTCCGTGTTCAATGATTTAAATTCCTACTCTTGTTGTTTAAATCTCAGAATCAGGGGGAACTTTAACAAAGGATTTGTCAGACTCTAATTCACAGAAAGCATGCATTTCTGATGAGGTTGCCTTAGATCTAGCCAGGATTTCATCAAAGGTAGCTATCCTATTGTATATGAGACTAACTTAGTTTCCCTGTAATGACTTTATATATCAGGACTCATATTTTTAATCTCAGTTTTCAGTCATTCTGTATAGATGATATGAAATGATATTTATACTTTTTCTTCCCCCCCCCTTTTTTCACGAAGTACATAGATACAGTGCATCCCAAATAAAAGTAAACCCTAATTAGAGAGCCTCGTATTAAGATTGAACCATTAATAAGTCATTAATTTTTATGTCATGACAAAGGGTAACTCATATTCTATCCAGTGATACCAAAATTATACCTGTACTGTCATGGATGACTGAGCCCTCGAGTTTTTAAAAAATTTGGACAAAAACAAATTGTTCCAAGTTTTTTGTAGAAGCAACCATGGCTTTCTCATCAGTCATTCTTTGTGTGAGGTCAGCCTTCCTAAGTCCATTCATAAAGGACAAAGGATTACTTGGACTACTGAAATGCAAGGGCTGCTTTTAACCAAACTTGGTACAAACCAATTTCTACCCTTGATTTTTAAAACCCAAGTGCTGAGTCATCCATCGCAACACGGGTATATGCTTGGTATTATTTAAAAGAATATGAGTTACTCTTTATAATATAAGCTACAATTTTGATATGGGGCTATCAAAGTTGGGTTACTTTTTTTCTGGGACGCACTGTATATGTACCTTTAGAGAAATGTAATGGAATAATTAAGCCACTGAGATATCAAATAGAATGTGTTGCCTATTTGTAAACAAATGAAAGATTTACAGTTCAATTGTAATATTTTGAACAATGAAAGAAGATGCGGACATATTGAAGATTTTTATGTTTTCTCTGTAGAATTGATTACTCACATGAACGTTTTGTCTGATAACTTGATAGCATTTATGCTGGAATATAATCATGATTTAATTTTTTCCTTTATTTTCTCATAACTGGGCTTATCTGATACTGACAGTACTAATAATAACTAACTGCATACATCATGCACCCATCATGCACCTTCCATACTATCCCCTTCTCTCCCTCTATCTCTCTGTCTCTATCCTCTTCTCTTCCTCTATCTCTCTCTCTCTCTCTATGTACGTACATGTATATTGGGTGTATCAAAAAAGGAAACCCAAGTTTGATCATCAACAATTTAAAAAATGATATTGTGGTGATTATGAAGTTTATATCCTGGAAAAATGCAACTCATTACCATTATAATGATACCTCTCTCAGCTCACCAATGCCACACATCACTTATCCCTATTGTTCTGAAAATGTCTTGCAAAATTGTGAGTGGTTCACTTTCATGCTTCTTAGCGCTCCTTAGCGCTTCTTAATGGTAATGAGTTACACTTTACAGTGATAAATTTCATAATCACCATAGTGTAATATTTTTGAAATTATTGAAGATCAAACTTGGGTTTCCTTTTTTCGATACACCCAGTATATATCTCTCTCTATCTGTGATACGTCTTGTCGAAATGAGAGAGAAGTCGCAGATCAAAGATCCGAGTAAATCGACAAACTAATAAAAAACTCAAAATTTTGAGGAAATTTTTTAAAAATTATTTTCTGGTTCTACCATGCTTCATCTTTGCTCTGTTAAAAAGATGAGAGAAAATGATAACGGAAAAGTGGTAAAAAAGCAGTTTTTCGGCGAGTGTTTTTTTCGGTCATAATTTTTTTTTCCGGACATAAAAGCGAACGTCCACGCTCATTTCCCCTCTCCGTTTAGCTCCGCCCTTAGCAACGCATGGCTTTGTTTATTGGACGTTCACTGTCATGTGATGTGTGATTTCAACTGGCTTTTTGTTTCGTTTTTGTGAGCGAATAGCGAACTAAACTCTCTTTAGCTGCCTCAAGAAATTTGCCGGTGCACCTAGCAACATGCTGTGAATAAAGCTGTTCATCCGGGATAGCGGAGCACGAAACGAATGTCAAATCTAACAATCGGTGGGGGAGAGGGGGGGGGGGGGGTATGTTGGGGAAAAGCTACTTATTGCTTGACTTAGCTAAAGTATCTGGACCAAATGAATGTTAATTTCAGCATTTATTTTAGGGGCCGCGATATCTGTTGTCCTGAAGGGAATTAAAACCTCCCAAAACAATTGGATCCATCAGAAACATAGCAATACAAAAGAGGTGACGTGATAATACTTCTGATACAAGTATTTGGTTAAAGTCTCTGCAGTTTTTTTACAAAGTAACGTATAAAGTAGCGTTACTAACACGACGAAACAAAATGCGATTTACTCTTAAAAATACATTTCTAAAAATCATAATATCTTCTTATTACTGGTAACAAGTTTGATCAAAAAAAGCGAGATCGAGCAATCATTTACGTTTTTATTTTTCTTAAGCTAACCTAGCCACTCATAAAACGTGATCAGAGAAATTCTAAATACATTCGTAGGCGCAAATATTTATTAAAACATTTTGGAGCTTATCACTAATATACTTATTCAAAGAATATAAACAAAATGCATAAGCCCCTGTACAAGAACAATTTAGTCTATAGACCATTAATTATGTTCAAAATTCAACAGAGTTCAGATCAAAATGATCGCTTTATAGCCGTAGTCACACCGGCGAGACCGATCCAAACCACACCAGACCGACCAAAAAATTACATGCCATGAATGGCAAGCTAGCTAGGTCGGTTTGGAGTCGGCTCACCGGTGTGACAACTGTAATTATTATGAGTAAGAGTATACGCGATTGACATTCAAAGAACGCACGCAACATTGGAATAAAACCCCCAAAAGGTTTTAAAATAGTTTTGTTCTAACTAATTTAGCGCCAGGATGGTAAACACTTTCTAAAAGACGACTTCTTAAACAATAAAATAGCAACGTAATGACGAAGAATAAAACAACAACCAAACACTCTGGAAAAAACAACACACCTGCCCGATCACACACATAGCTCCTAACGCCAACACCCCTCAGTCAATCGTTCAACCTTGAACAAACCATCATTCGAACAACAGACAAAAGTATCGCTCAGCCAACGGAACAAACCGCAGACTTCCGATTGACCAAACACAACTCTCGCGTCAAGTAATATCTCCCCTCTATACCTACATCCCGGGTTATATATCAAATCAAAGGCAATGAATCAGGGATCAATAATATCAAATAAAATGGATTTCAAAAATCGCGACTAGTCTCTCCTTTCGACGTGACGCATCACATCTTTCTTCATCTTAACATGCATGCGCAATATATGACCTCATTTCTTTTTGCGTATACCCTAACCCCCTCTATCTAGTATATAACTCTGTGGTTACAATAATATTCTCTAAAAATTGTGGTTTCTGTCTGTCTACCTCTCTTCCTTGTGCACCTCTGCTTTCTCTCCTACTCATGCACCACCTAATAGTTAGAGGATAGGTTCGGTGACCCCAGAGACATAGAATGGGCTTTCAGCAGTGGAGTCATATACCTACTCCAGGTAATAATAATAAGAATATTTTGTTTAGAATAGTGCTTTTCCAGTTAATAACTGATCAAATAAAAAAAATATGGTGCCACTTATTGAACCCACAACCTTTAAATCCCCAGTCATGTGATAATACCAATAAACTCTAAGGCCCGAATTCACAAAGGTGGATTCTGCAAAATCCACGGATCCGTGGGTTATCTAAATTTTGTGTAATAATTACGCTTGATTTTAGCGCGTATTGTGAGAAAGGTCCAATACGAATGTGCGATTTTGTCACAAAGCGCTACATTTACGCTTGTCGCTATGGTTAAGTCTGCTGTTTATTCAAATTAATTTAAATAAACCGTTGACTCAACAGTGGACTCATTAATTCAAAACAGTGGGCCCATTATGTCAAAACCATAGCAACTGGCGTAAATCTAGCGCGTTATGACAAAATTGCGCATTCATATTGGACCTTTCTCACAATACGCGCTAAATTTAAGCGTAATTATTACACAAAATTTACATAACCCACGGATCCGTGGATTTTGCAGAATCCACCTTTGTGAATTCGGGCCTAAGACTTTTTCACATGTGAGTTTTTGCTTCATATCATTCTCTATAAAGTGAAGTAGATTCAAGGGCAATTACTTCAAAGTGCTATCACCCTAGATGTGAATGATATGTTCTATCAAAACTGACCCCTAGTATATTTATCATTTGACAACCACTCCCACCCAGGGCATTAAATAATAAAAAAGACTCCTAGGGAGGATAAATAAATCAGGTAGTTGTCCATGCTTGCTTTTCCTATTAAGATACGTAAGACTCGTTGTCTGAGGTAATAGTCACACCTACAAAACTTGTTCAATAATACATACCGGTACCTGCATACCCCCAGTCAGTTATATTTGGAGGAGAGACCGGCGGTTACAGTGATTCAGTTTGCTTTTCGCCTCCATGGCACAGGCGACGCCAAAATGAATAATAATAATAATAATAATAAAATTTTTTTATTTGATTTTGAATTTGTAGGCTCGTCCAATCACTACTGTTGACATGATGACCGACTATGAGTTGCTGCATGAGTTTGATTCAGGCCTTTCTACAGATAGAGAATGGCTAACTACATGCAATATTCAGTAAGCATTGTATCTTATTCCTTATTATCAAATAACTGGCTTCAGCCCTGGACTAAATGATTTTCCTAACTCTATCTAACCCTAAACGTAACATAATTAAACTTCGTTGTAAGAAGGCCACTTGGGTGTTTCATCAAGTCATTCATATGTGATGCATCACATCGAAATCAGACACAAGTCGCCAAGCAAATTCAGCATAGTGTCGAGGAAATTGGCAAAATAATAAAAATTGTCTGATTTTAGGGGGATTTTTTTTTTTTTTCTGAAATTTTCAATGTTTCTTGTATGCACTGTAAAAACAATGAGTAGAAATGATTAGGGGAAAGCCTTTAAAAATCGATTGTTTTGTTGGAACCTTTGACTCTTTTCTGGCACATATGTCTTGATATGGGATGCTTATCCCATAACCATTATCATATTTAATTTTATTAGCATAAGTTGAAAATGCAGATATAGATTTTCCTTATTATTTACAAACATTTTTAATGTTAATGAAAGTTTTTAACAGCTGTTTAATTGAAATATAGGAAAAACCTCAGGAAGAATATGAGACATTCCGTTTGGGTTTCATATTTCAAGTTGTTATAAAGTAGTTCGTAATTTACGTTTGACTTATCAAAACACCCCTAGGAGAAATTGTCACGAGAGCAAATGTATCGGCACCGTAAGGTGTTGGTATGATAATAAGATATTATGATGTATATTGTTTTGAAGGGAGATGATGCCTGGTGCTGTTACTCCACTTACTTACAGTGTGTTTGTATCAGCCATAGACTGGTGCTTACAGGTAAGAATCTAGAACGAACCTCTCACCACGTACCTTTTATAGCTGACATATATGTAAACAGTTTGCCTTTTTTATTTTAATCTTTCTTATGAAATTAGTCATGGTCACAGAAAGTAAAATCATAATATCATTTTGGCTAAATATTATTTATTTTTCTATCATTTTATCCCGAATTTTATTGCTAGTTATCAAACTAAATAAGTTTTTGCTCCTCTCTGGCAGGCACACATGTCTTGACATGTCTTTTACTACCTCTCTGTGTCTCCAAAATACAGTTCATTCATCGTCTAAATTTGAATCTTTTGTTAGTTTTTCTCTCTTGGAATATTTGGAATTCTGATTGCTGTTTGACTTAAACATCAAGGTCCCCATTAATTTGTTCCCCCTCTCTGTTTTTCTTTGGCATTCTCTCTGGTATTGCTTTTTATCTTTCACATTCTTTCTCTTCAACACCTCTTTTTAACACCTCTCTTTTGCTCTGGCTGTCTCTCTGTCCCCCTTTCGCTGCCCCACCTCCTTCTCTCTTTCTCTCTCCCTCTCATTCTCTCTCTCTCTCTTTATCTGCCTGTCTCTCTCTACCTGTCCCTCTCCCCCTCCCTCCTCTCTCTGACAAATAAAAGTCATTTCTTCATAGTGTAGGCGGTCCACCATCTGTCTGGCCCTGTCTGAAGTCTATTGGGACCAGCTGTGGGAAAGTCTTCATCAGTCTTACAGTGAGTTAGAAAGAAAGACATATACAATTTGTTAATGTTAATTGTAGCCTAATATTCCGATCATTTGTCTCCGGTTGCAATTGTCGCAACATGATTCCTGTCATTTTGTTTAATAAACGCTATTTAGCTTAGTGCTTTCTTCTCATTATTTTGTTCTATTTATTGAGGCAACTTACCAAAGGGTAATGCCTGTGGACTGTTGCAGTTGGGATTGCATAACAGATATACCCATCTCCTGCTTTTTCTTCCATATAGGCAGGGATTAGTACACCTGTTCTATTATCTTGAATAGCTATTTGCCCACAGCGTAATGAGGGCATACCCTTTTGGCAACTGCTTTAAGTTCATTCTTTTACATTTAATGATATGGAAGTGTTTTGTTAGTCATTTTGAACAGTCCTGAAGAAGGAAATTTGTTGACTGCTTACAATTAGAGACTTGTCAATGATCATATCAGATTTAATGGAATTTGCCCACATAATGTGTGCATATTCTTTACCCCTAGGAGCATTCCAGCCAGGTACCATTAAATAAGATGTGTATATTGCTGATCAAACCATAAGGATACTACTACTACTACTACTACTAACCCTGGGTGGGGAGAGGCATGTAGACAAAACACCTTATTCAAGGATGTAAGTGGGGTGCCTGGGATCGAATCCAAGACCTTTGCATTCACAGTCAGTTGGTGAGACCACTAGACTATTTACAATTTGTTTGTATTTTCAGAAAGTAGGAGCCTGCAATGAAGATTATGGGGCAGCATTTCGCAAGGATATGATGGAGATAGCACTGCTAGGTCAGGTGAGTGTAAGTTCAGGCAAAGCTTGCATTTCACAATACATTCACCACCAATGCTTGAACTATGAGAGTCACACACACGCATTGGTCCACAATAATTTTTATGATAACAGACTATGCAGCCATTAGTAAGAGTGGTAATGGAATAAGAGTTGACCAATTCAGGAAATATTTTATTTGAGGTACATAACATTCTTCAGCTTCACAATAGAAGATCATAATAACAATATTGATTAATCCAGAGCAAAAATAAATCATGCCCTTTTACTGGCATAATTTGTTCAGACATTGATCTACATTTGCAACACTTGATACAGGTCAGGTAAATATTTAACCCTGAAACAGCCAGGGTCTTGTTGTTTTGTTTGTTTGTTTTGTTTTTTTTTTGTTTTGGGGTGGGGGGAGGTAGGTGGGTTGGGTAGGAGGGGGAAGGTCATTGTTATTACGAACGTTTGTAATTATCTTATTTTTTATATTCACATACATTTATTTACAGCAACTTTTTTTAGCTGCGCATTACCTGATGTTCGTAACTTCATAAATCTAGTACTGTATTCGCTGTTATTTTTGCGCGATTAATTTTTCGCGCTGAGCAGCCTCAAAACGTGTTCACAGGTTCTTAAATTCGCGCTGCATGTTCGTAAGCTCGCAATTGAACCCATTCAATACATGCATAGGAAATCACGCCTATATATTCGCGGGTTTTTAAAATTCGCGCCTGCCGCTCTTTGCGCGAAATCCGCGAAAATAAATGTACCGCGAATATTTCCACGAATACAGTAAAAGATCTGTTAAGACGTGAAAGTTCATGGCGCCCCCCAAAAATATTCTTGAACCTATCGCAGCAAGCCCACACCCCCCCCCCCTGGCCTTTTAAGATTACTGATTGATGATAAGTTCCGTCATTGTTATATGCTCTGTATTCGGGAATGTCTTTAATCTTGGGTAACATCGTAGCTCGCTCTAGTCCCCTTTGAAGCTGATATGAGCACTCTAAAAGAAGCTAATATTATTATGGTAGAAGAATTATGTACTTCTGAATTGTTAAAATCTGGTTTGCAAAATATAACCTAATTGTACTGTAAAACATTTGATTTTGGAACAATATGATAACGGTTGATTTTGGAATAATGTGATAACGATTTAGAAATTCCGATATGCATAAATTTTTTTTTTTTTTCAAAAATAATCTAGTATGGAATTCTGAATACCTTTTTCCTTTCCTGCAGATCACATGAGCTTGTATCAAACCTGATTATTTTGTTTTCTCAATGATTATTGTATAATAAATGTATACATGTACTGGAAACTTTTGGTCACTGTAATGCTCTTCAATTAAACAAAGTATTTCTATTAAATTCAATTCAATTTATTCATACAGGTTCTAGAGGACTTTACGAAAGCTGACATCCACTCCTACCACGGCCCTCCAAACCATCTTTTCCATAGACTTCTTAATGCTGCCAGGATGATACGTGTATGTCTCTTTATTATTCTTTCTCTTGTGCGACAAGATAGTTGATGAATAATATACATGTATCTTACGGTGCCTGCATCAAGTCTGTGAAAAAATTAAGTTTTATTTCTTAATTAAAGGGAAGTCCATCCGGTAATTTATTTGGCTTTAAACAAACAAACAAACAAACATAAAAATGGAAGAAAAAAAGCATTGTCCACTATTAAAAAACTTGGCTATCATTTGGCCTGCTGTCACAGGCCAAGCATGAATGAACACTTTTTGGTCTTAGGCAAATACATGTAGGATAATAAGCATTAGAAAATATGATTGATAATTACATTCTAACAATAGTGCATGCTCTATCATGCAATATACTAGATTATGTGCACGACAAATGCCAAATTATCCCAAGGGCATGTTTGTTTTACCGAGACAGAAGACCGAGGTTAATAGACGTGAACGAGGGATAATTTAGTATTTGGAGTTTACATAGTCAGTATTGTTGCATTCAAAGAGCAATTCCTGTGATTACCTTTCGGGGTAGCCTAGCTATACTGGGTAATAATTAGTTAACGCTAAAAAAGCGCTTACAAACACCAAGCGCTATATAAATGTAACTATTATTATTATAATTATTAAAATGTTCATTATTGTCCACTGTACAGGTATGTACAACATGGGGAAGATTTCAAAAATTAGAGTTGTTGACCTAAAGAAACAAACACAGTTGTACACAGTTTTCAGTGGCTTAACCCTAATAAGGGCCCCCCCTTAAGATCTTGGCCGCCGATCGCGCGACCGTGCCGAAAATTTGCATGATGGTAGTGTGCGATGTAATATACAAGACTGCTCTAAGAATTTTTCGGAAATAATTTCAATTTATTTTACATTAATTAATTATGCTAATTTATACATGAAATTATACTTTTTGCTCTAATAGACAAAATAAAGCTCCTAGAATGCTAATGGTAAAATAAATTGATTTCACCCAATGAAAGTGAAAATAATCATATCTCTATAAATAAGGTGATAAAACTCAATTTGCATTGACTCACGTTTTTGAGCCGTTTTCGGTCTGATTGATGTTTTTGGAAATCATGGAGCGTCGTAACGGTATGACCGATTTTCGCGAAAATAGTTTTAAAAGATGCACAAGACTTGAAAGTGAAAAGTCAGCAAGAGGCGCGATGAAATAATTTTGTTTGGCAGAATGAAAATGTTGGGGGGCCATTATGGCCCCCCCCCCAGTCTTTTTAGAGTTAATGAAGTATACAAATAATTGCTAATTATTTTTTGATTGATTGGGTAGCAAAATGAATATAACCATGTGTTTAAAACCTTCAAAGGTTGTTCTTGGTGCGAAGAAAGATGTCGATAAGTTAGAGAAGAAGCTAGCAACCTTCAAGATCAAGGATTTTTGTACGGCCGCTGGACTCTACGAAGAGATCGACAGCAAAATCCCAGATCTATACGAGGTGAGTATGCGTAAAGCCTTTGTAATGTGACACAAAATCCCTCATCTATACGAGGTTCGTATCTGAAAGCCTTTGTAATGTGACACAAAATCCCTCATCTATACGAGGTTCGTATGCGTAAAGCCTTTGTAATGTGACCCAAAATCCCTGATCTAATAATAGTAATAATAGTACAGTTCTTAGTAAACACCATAAGGTCTCTATGCGTGAAGAATTATAGAAAAATAGAAAAAGTTTGAGTGAACATGAAATACAATACATACTACAAACATCATGCATACATGTAATTCCTCCCTTTAATTCAGTTTAAAAAAATATTAATTGATGTATGCACCCAAAATCTTTATTGTATTGTATTGTATTATTTTATTTTTCAAGGCCTGGAGAGCTTCAATGTTCATGAGTTCTACATCTAGTTCATATGGCAATATCCTTATGTCAGTTTTATCCAAAGGATCAGCTCGTAAGTATGTCACATTTTTTATGAATTTTACGAATGTATAGGCGTTATGTCCTATGCATGTATTGAATGGGCTCAATTGCCAGCTTACGAACATGCAGCTCGAATTTAAGAACCCTTGAACATGTTTTGAGGTCACTCAGCGCAACAAATTAATCTCGCAAAAATGACAGCGAATACAGTATACAGTGCGCCCCAAAAAGAACTATACACTTTTGAAATGGCTACCAAATATAAAAATATATGATTCTTGGGTAAAAGGTTTATATGTATATAAAGCTCATATCCTCAACTATCATTATGACACAAAAAAAAATCTGAAAATAATGCATACTTCATTGAGCAATGCCCAATTTTGTAAAGGACACAAAAATTGGCCTGGGCAGGAATATGCTATTCATTTATCACCTGGTTATGACTGGCCATGAGGGAAAGAAATCAATAATGGAATAAATCGGCTAACAAAGACAAAAATAAACTGAAGTCAAAGCAAAAATCAATGATTTGAAAACAAAACGGTAAAACATTACCTTTTTGCATAATATTGATTGTTTATTTCTGACTTTTGGTCAGATGACTTTTGGTAAATGAATAGCATATTGACTGATAGCCTGGAGTTAACACCAAAAATTGAGATACAAGGTTTTATCACCCTACCATCAAAATTGTTTTAAATAAATTGCATCAGCAAGAAAAAAAATATATTGGTTTTAATTTGATACCATAAAAACATAATATTTGAAAAGATTTTATACCTAATTTATTTTTCCTGACTGTACCATTTGTTTCATAGAGAGTATATAATTGTATCATATACCAAATTAAAACTCGGGAGTTCAAACTTCAACGTGAAATGAAATAAATTATTAATTATATATTTATGTATGCAAAGAGTTGGAAATCTACAATTTTGCAGTAAATTTAAATTTTATACAAATTTTTCCCAATTACATTCACCATGAAAACTTTAAAATTTGAGACATAAAGATATGAGACATTGTACAGCTCATGTTATGTGAAAAATTTTGCCCAAAAATGTAACGCCTCCACCCTTTTACTGTAATCCAATATGTGATATATGACCATAATATTATACCAACCCCTGCTACCCTTGTTGCAATGGAGTGACTTGTGACCATTTAAAGTCACAATAGCAGGAATGACCAAATAAAACTTTACATCATTTCAATGTGTCACTCATGCCTATGTATTGATAGCTTCCTCTAAACATACTTTAAACATTAAACCATTTTAAACACCATTGATACCCCTCTTCTTTGTAGTCCTATGCCTACTACATCATATGTGAACATAGTCTAATAAAGTTGATATATTACGCATGTAGGTTACCTTGAAATTGACACTATAAAACTGTGGTTTTCTTTTCTTATTAGAATGGGAGACAATCCACTACTCTGAGGTAGCCATGTTGCTTTCTAGCTGTCCTGATGTCTTTAGTGCTAACGTCCCTTTGGCTTTAGAGGTTTGTGAAGGGTATCACAATTTACCAAAAAATTTGAAAATGTGGATCTTCAATGAAAATTGAAAACTAGCAATAGAGAGACTATAATGATCAAAATTGATCATATTCAATTAAAAGTGGACATGGAGCTGAAATTTTAATGTGGCGCTGTGCCTTTAAAAATGCAAACTAGGATCTGAAATCAACACTAAGGCTTCTTTACAATACAACCAATTAATTTAAGTTCAAATATTATGTGATCCCGTTTTGTTACGCTGAATAATTGATCAAACAGGAATTTGCACATATGGGACTATAGTGCTTTAAATGCTTCTTATTCTTATATCTAGTCATATTTGTCAGATTTTCTTTTGCTTAAAGTAACTATCATGGACTACTCTAAAATGACATATACACACAGATAATTTGGATCTAGTTATTTACTTGAATTGTTGCATTTTTTGCAGTGGTTGTGTCAATCATGACACATAGAGGTGGACCATTTTCTCCAGAGAGGGAATGATTGATAAGGGCTATAAATGTCAGAGAGGTACACTATATTCATGTACATTACATATACCAGATGATACTGGAGATGCGCGTCGGGTGCAGATATTCCATACACCAGATCCAGTGACTAATTTCAACCCTGGACTTATTCCTAATATTTCCAGGGTATTTTGAGTCTTGTCAGTACGAGGGTGGGGGGGGGGGGCATGTGACAAAATCATACTTTTTGCTCTAATTCAAAATAAAATTCTTCAAATTTATATTTTTGGTGTAAATATTCTTTATAGCATTGTTAGCATTTGTACCTGAAAAGAATTCCAGTATCAAAATCAATTTCTTATGTATTTCTTTGTTGTTAATTTGCTGTAGACATTATTTAGGTCATAAATAGCATCAAATTAAATGAATGATAACAAAAAAAAAATACTGGCTCATTTATGAATTTTAGCTGAAAACATATTTTGTATTGACATTATACATGAAATCATGTTTCTGAGCAATTTTGGGTGTGATGCATGGGTCGCAACCAGGTACCCAGGCTTCTCAAATTTGTTCTCATAAGTTGCGCAAGACTTGAAAGAAAATGCCTGTAGTTATGAAACGATGTAGGGCAATCCGCTCACTTTACAGATTTATCACATCAAATGTTGAGGGGTGGGCCATTATGCCCCCCATCAGGACTATTATGGTCAACAGACTCCCCTACCCTGAAGCTTACCCTAAACCTAATATAAAACCCTATTGCAACTATTGAATTTGACAGCAATAGTTGCAATTTCCTATCTTTCTCTGCATTCTTTGAACTGAATATCTTTGCAGAACATCGCCAAGGCAGTACTGAATGAAGGCAAATCTGGTGACTTTACCAGCTGGGAACCGACTAAAGCCTTGCAATGGCTGGAGGGATCAGAGAGCCAGTCTGCAGGAGTCATCTTTAAGAAGTTCTTAGAAGAACAGGGCCATCGCTGCATACGAGAGGTACGTAGTGCACCAGAATTATCTTGGTTATTCTTGACGTACAACCAATCTCTCTTGATTCATACCCCTCCTCCTTAATTCTATTTCTGAAAATATGTTAAAGTAGAAAAGATTTTAAAAATGTATATGTATATGTATAACTACTCTCAGTTGACAACTGCCCCTTTGCAAAAAAAAAAATAACCACAAACATCTGAACATACCCAAAATTGTATTATCTTCAAACCAAAACAATATACTTTTTGGATGGAAGATGATGATTGTATGGAAAAGATATGGTTAATATTTTCTTTTATCTTTTCCTGAACTCATATTTGATGTAGTTGCATGGAGTTAGTTTTGATGAAGTCAAAGTAATATTATAGTAATATGGTGTTGTTAATAGAACTTCAAAAGACTGGGATACATGTCTGTTTATAGTAAGACAACTTTACCAAAATATAAACCGATGGCCCTCTGCATGAATACCACTCAGCGGGATCATATGCTGGTATATTGATCCTCTATCATTCTACCATTGACTCAATAGAAGGGGATTACTACATGTAGTATAAAACCCGCTGTGCAGTTTTCATGCAGCGGATTGCGGTTTTATCTTTTGTTAAGTCGCCTAATATAAGAGCACTATATGAATGCTAATACTGTACTGTATTGTCTTAAAGCATCAAAGTTGACTTCAATGATATTTATATTACGATAACATTATATATACTTTTCCTACCTTTTAGTCTGAATTGAGGGAGCCATCATGGAGAATGCAACCTCTGGCTGTCATTCCAGTCATACAGGTAATACCTTGACTCGAATTTAAACTTGATTAAAAAAGAATGGATTTAAGGATATAGCCCATAGCGAGTGCATATATGCACGTCATGTGTCAATGTTTTAATTTTATGCAGCCTTCCTGCCGTGCATTTAGTGTGCATTTTGAACGCATCACTTTATCTCTGGCACATAAAATCTGAGATGCCATGAAATAGGCTTTCTTTCAAAGAGAAAGCTATGGTTGCACTTACCAAGGCACGCATTACATTGGCTAGTATATAAGCTTATGATGTCATAATAGAAAGCAGATGTTGCCTCTTCGTCTGTACGATCCAAATGAATTTGAAGGGATTTAAACACTCATAACTGTGCATTGCATTGTATTTCTATAATATAACAGTTATCTCCTGTTTTAACTAGCATGGATATAACAAGATTTCATGATTTCAAGGTGATTCTCCAGGTACCAATTTCAAACATCTTTGTGCCTATATGATTATCATAATCTATATGATTATTATAAACATGTTTGATTTTGTTTTTGTTCTTTCTACATATATAGTCCATACTGAAAGGAGGGAACATTGGTAGATCTAAGAAGGAGCTTAGTGTGGACGATGCCATTAATCAGCTCAAATCTCCAATCACTTTCTTTGAAAGGTACTCTAACCATATCATTTATTTTTTGGAGGGGGTTTCAAATCAGATGAGACATAACCCTTTAGCACCTAAACCGCCCAAGACCGCCCCTCAGCTTACTCACTAAACCGCCCTAAACTGCCTCGGTCTTAAGCACGCTTTAGTCAAGTTTGTATCAAAAATATGTGATGGAACATGCCCATACTTCTTGTGGATTAGCCATTGGATGTGTGCTGTCCGATTCTGCACAAGAAAATATGTTTTAAGAGTTATTCTTATTGGAAAAACGTGACCGAAACACAACATAACCCTTTCCGCTAGTGAGTAAAGTGACACTTTTCACGCAGTCTCTAGGTGCTAAAGGGTTAAAGTGATAAAGATTTGCATTTTCAATGGTTCATGGAGTTGCTTTATAACATATTATGTCATTGAGGAGCACTAGACAAAATCATGAACTCTATGTCGAGAGAAAATTATTGTCCAATTTCACAAATATTTACAGGGTATGGTAGAGGGTCCTGAATCTACGTACTGCATAATACGCGCTAAAGTAAATGGAGCCAAAGTATGCGTTTGATTAATACAGGCGCCTTGATAGCAATGGTTGGAGTTTGATCAAGCTTAAAATTCCTTCTTTTACGGCTAAAATTACAAGTAACGTGTAAAAAGGTAAAACAATTTGTACTACATTTTAGATTTCATTATATAGCGCGAAAATTTGGAAGTGAACAAATGATAGAAAGTGTTAAATCAAAGTTGGTAAATCAAACTTCAAAGTTAGGGCGTAGAATGAGGACCTGCTCCGTCCAGATGGTAAGGGAGGAGAGAGTCTCGATCTCGTGGCGATTTTCACAATTTCTTTTAGTTTATATAATGTTTTTTGCATGAAATCCTCAGAGTATGTAGCAACAGATGGTATAAAAATAGTAATGTAATATATTGAATTATGAGACTTATTAGCAGTGATAAAAGGGCATAGCTTTTGGTCTCCCCTTCATACATGTATTTACATGATTTTTTTTTTTCTCCAGTTGATTTATTTTCATAAGTGATATCATATGTGCATACATGAAAAGAGTGTATTGAATACAGGTACCACATGAGGACCACGTAAGTGTTTTTTATTCGTAGAGTTTTATTTATGTACATGTCCATGTACAGTGCATCCTAGAAAAGGCGGAATACAAATAGTTATTCATTATTCTTGGGGAAAGCAAGCAGTTAATTGAATATTAATAGCATCAAACTAATGTTCATCTGTTCTACTTTCTTTTGACACCTAATACAATACAAATGCGCCTCACATTGACAGACAAGATGATTTGAAATTTTAAGGTTAAAACCAATTTGCGCAGATCCTGCTCAATAACTCTTTGCAAGCTCAATTTTACCAATTTTCAAATATAAAAATGACTCATTCAATATTTCATTATTTGCTTGCATTCAAAGAGAAAAACAACTGACACTTTGTGTTCTGCTTTATCTGGGACACACTGTATATGTGACTCAGCACATCGAAATCAGACACAAGTCGCCAGAAAAGAGTCAAAGATTGCAACAAAACAATCCATTTTTAAAGGCTTTCCCCTAATCATTTCTTCTCAATTTTCTTACAGAGCATATAAGATACATTGAAAATTCAGAAAATTAAAAAAATATTTCCCCCCAAATAAGACAATTTTTATTATTTTGCCAATTTCCTTGACACTGTGCTGAATTTCATCGGCGACTTGTGTCTAATTTCGATGTGATGCATCACATATTATAATTTTTGTCCTGTAGGATGATTCTGAAGATCTTCATTCCTAAGGCCAGGGTGGGTGTTGGACACAGAGAATGGGGAAAGGTTTGCAAACAAATTTATTATTTGTAGAAAACAGTCATTCTATTTCAAAATATTCTGCGGCCCAAAAATGTATTTGATCAAACAATCAAGGAACCACATGAATACATGGCAGATTTTTTCCCCCTCTTTCTCTGCATAGGAGACTGAGCATAATATTTATTATATATTTTTAATACATGCGTGTATATGGGCTGTTTTCTGTTAATGTTGATTTTGGGTATTTTTTGTTCATAACTTATGGTTATAACATCTATCATGTGGAAAAAGATAGTACTCTCTAATTTTACAGCTTTTTGCCCATATTTTAGGTAGTTAAAGTTCAAAAAAAAAAAAAAAAAAAGAGAGAGAAAAATGCAATTATTCTGTTTTCTGCTAATTATTATTAGGAATGCAATTTTTGAATTTCATGCATCTTAATTTTATTTGAAAAATAGTATAAACCTGAAGGTAATTTAATACTCTCTATCATGGCACCAATTTTAGTGCGGTTAGATAATAAAGTCTGCTATTTTTCTTTAAAATATTTTTTGTGTGAAAGGGGCAATGTTTTGGGCATCCCCACTTGTAGGGACCCCAAGCAGTAGATATGCACTGCAAGACCTTTTTGGTAAATGTGTGGTTCCTCCACGTACTTTCCACTTCTCTCATACTTGTACCTCGTCCGTTAGATCAAAATTCATGTAGCTGCCTGACTATAGTGAGTTAGGTTTCAAACAATCTCCACAGTTTACAATGATAGAGAGCTGAATGTATTTGACTTTGGGGTTTATTGCATTTATCAAATGTTTCTAGTCTCTTGCAGTAAAGATGAATAATCACATTAAAGAGGGCTACTGGAGACTGGCACAACTCATGGTTGAAGAGGTATGTACTCTTGTCATTTCTGAGCCTTACCATTTGAAATACTGTAAGCATAGAAATATTCACTGTATATTAATTTTCGCGCAAAGATTGTAAAACATTAATTTAAAAACACACAAGTATGTAAATGCAGAGCGAATCTAAGAACCCGCAATTATGTTTTAAGGTCTCTAAGAGAAAAAATTAATCGCGCGAAAATACTCGGCGAATACAGTAGTTAATTTTGGTACATGTATATTAAAAACAAAATTTAATAACAATAACTTTTCCTTTGTGTGATAGCTGAGCAATCATGTTCAAATCACATTTTCGACAAGTATCATGTAATTTAACAAACCTTATTAATGATTTATTATTACTACATCGGCAACAGATTGTTTCAATTTTTCTCCTTGAAAATGACACACGCCAGGCATTGGACCAAGTTTGATGTTTAAACGCTTTAATTTTGCTGTAATAATTTTATGTGCTTGAGGTTTAATGTTAAATTTAACTGCATTTGCAAGAGATTGATTGACATGCTATGTATGTCATGGCATAATCACATTTATGATCACTGCCCAGACAAGACCATCACAGAGCCCTAAATATCATGTGCCTTACATGTATCTTTATTCTTTCTTTCATATTATATTTTAAAGTATTTTATATATGCATTGGTTGCTATATTTTGTAAGTTTGTGTTTTATGTAATATTTGAATAAAATGTATCAAATTGAATTGGATTTATCTACTATAATTCTCTTTTCTATCAATTGCTATATCATCCTTCAGGGTAGACTACCAGAGAAAGATCTAATATTCTTCTTGACTCATTCTGAGATTGGTGTTCTCCTTAGAAACAGGTCTCCTCTACCACTATCAAAGTGAGTCACATTGTATCATTAACCCTTTAAACCCTTTACCAAGGACGCCTCTATTACTATCAAAGTGAGTCACATTGTATCATTAAACCTTTAAACCCTTTACCAAGGGCTCCTCTACCACTATCAAAGTGAGTCACATTGTATTATTAACCCTTTAAACCCTTTACCAAGGACTCCTCTACCACTATCAAAGTGAGTCACATTGTATCATTAACCCGTTAAACCCTTTACCAAGGACGCCTCTATTACTATCAAAGTGAGTCACATTGTATCATTCGACCTTTAAACCCTTTACCAAGGACTCCTCTACCACTATCAAAGTGAGTCACATTGTATCATTAACCCGTTAAACCCTTTACCAAGGACGCCTCTATTACTATCAAGGTGAGTCACATTGTATTATTAACCCTTTAAACCCTTTACCAAGGACTCCTCT
>CALNVZ010003435.1:22140081-22155576 GCA_940671915.1 Paracentrotus lividus | reverse complement strand
CTTTAAACCCTTTACCAAGGACTCCTCTACCACTATCAAAGTGAGTCACATTTTATCATTAGACCTTTAAACCCTTTACCGAGGACTCCTCTACCACTATCAAAGTGAGTCACATTTTATCATTAACCCTTTAAACCCTTTACCAAGGACTCCCGTACCACTATCAAAGTGAGTCACATTGTATCATTAAACCTATAAACCCTTTACCAAGGACTCCTCTACCCCTTTCAAATTGAGTCACATTGTATCATTAACCCTTTAAACCCTTTACCAAGGACTCCTCTACACTATCAAAGTGAGTCACATTGTATCATTAACCCTTTAAACCCTTTACCAAGGACTCCTCTACCACTATCAAAGTGAGTCACATTTTATCATTAGACCTTTAAACCCTTTACCAAGGACTCCTCTACCACTATCAAAGTGAGTCACATTTTATCATTAACCCTTTAACCCTAATCAGGCCGGGGGGGGGTTGAATCAACCCCCCCCTCGACATTTTCCGCGACCATGCCGCCGCGCGAAATTTTTTGACCCGCCGCTCACATGACTTTACTTTCAAGTCTTGCGCATCTATTGAAATCGGTTTCGCCGAAAATCGGGCATACGTGACGACGCTGCACGATTTTCAAAAAATATCCGTCAGACGAAAACCGCTCAAAAACTGATTTCGTGTACAAAGTCAAATGCAAATAGATTTTCTCATGTAATTCATAATCATATGATTATTTGTTCACTTTCACTAGGCTAAATCAAATTTATTTACATGAATTGACTTCAAAAAAGATTCGCAATTCAATTCTTGACCAAAAAACAAAAGAAAAACAAAGGGAGTCAAAAACAAGAAGAAATACATAAAAAATTTGTAAAACAATAAAATACATAAGAAAATAATTTTGATACCGAATTTTTTTTCAAGTACAATTGTTGGGAATGGTACAAGAATATTTAGACCAAATTTAGCATTCTAGGAGCTTTATTTAGTAAATTAGAGCAAAAAGAATAAATATGCATAAAATTACATAATTAATGATATAAAATAAAATAACATATTTCAGGAAAAATTAACGGATGCTAACTTGTAGATTACATTGCACACTACCATTGCTGCAAAATTTCGCGGCCGCAGAGCCGATCGAGCGCGAGATCTCAGGGGGGGTGATTCAACCCCCCCCCGGCCATAGGACAGCCAAAAAAGGCTCCCGGCCTGCATTAGCTTAAAACCCCTATTACCAAGGACTCCTCTACCACTATCAAAGTGAGTCACATTGTATCATTAACCCTTTAAACCCTTTACCAAGGACTCTTCTACCACTATCAAAGTGAGTCACATTGTATCATTAGACCTTTAAACCCTTTACCAAGGACTCCTCTACCACTATCAAAATGAGTCACATTTTATCATTAACCTGTTAAACCCTTTACCAAGGACGCCTCTATTACTATCAAAGTGAGTCACATTGTATCATTAGACCTTTAAACCCTTTACCAAGGACTCCTCTACCACTATCAAAGTGAGTCACATTGTATCATTAACCCTTTAAACCCTTTACCAAGGACGCCTCTATTACTATCAAAGTGAGTCACATTGTATCATTAACCCTTTAAACCCTTTACCAAGGACTCCTCTACCACTATCAAAGTGAGTCACATTTTATCATTAGACCTTTAAACCCTTTACCAAGGACTCCTCTACCACTATCAAAGTGAGTCACATTTTATCATTAACCCTGTAAACCCTTTACCAAGGACTCCTCTACCACTATCAAAGTGAGTCACATTGTATCATTAAACCTATAAACCCTTTACCAAGGACTCCTCTACCACTATCAAAGTGAGTCACATTGTATCATTAAACCTTTAAACCCTTTACCAATGAGAGTTGGATATCAATCATCTCCATGTGCCCTTAAAGAGATCCAGTAACATTGAAAGAGATTCAAACTTAAAATTGATTGATTTAGCTCATTTTCCCGACATGATTGGAAACATAAAGGTCAGTCAGGAATCTCTTGAAAGTTTCAAGCTAATTGTTTATATATCAAATTAAAGGCAGGACAGAAGCCTTTCATTTGATTATCATTAGGAATCATGTTCATTCATGGATGGGCAGATACGGTAGACCAAGCAAATTTATGTCATTTTCATACCTTTTTGTGATCACTGAAGCATAACTTGTAATGCCTCAATGATTCTGGCTCGATCATTCAGGTTTTTGGTTGAGAATGAAATATGCTTTAACTCTTTGCCTGCCAAATTCGACTACAGTCACAATTGTACTTATTAACTATGCAATCGTAATAATTCATTTTCTCTGTAATGGCTGGGCTAAAAGACCTGAAAATCACTGATAATGCTATGATCGGGTCTGCGGTATAATTTCTTATAGTTCATATTAGGCAAATATTGTTATACTATTTATGATAATTAAAGAGAAAAGTCTTCTTTTTTATGCTTAAAATTAATGTGGCGTGCAAAGAGTTAATTTGATATATGTTGCCTAGTATTTCAATCGGCATTACTGATTTTAGAAACTGTTTGTGACGAATAGACTTCAAGTGAAAATTTCCTCAATTGAAGAAGAATTAATATCTAAATTTCAGTTCTCTAAAAATTAACAACGTTGATTGAAATATCAAGAATTGTGTATCAAATGACATTAACTTGCTTAATCAACCATATCGGTTTATGCATGAATGAACACGATTTCTAGAGTTGATTAGATTAGAGGCTATTGTCTTTCCTGGAATTTGATGCTCGCCACTGAAACTCGCTACAGAACGGTGCACTGCGGTGGTGATTTAATTGCACAAGGCTGTCGTCCTAGCCTCGTTTGTTTTCACTGCTTTAACATACTAAATGACTTTCATTTGCTCTGAAATTTTGTTTTGAGAAGTCTCTGAATCCATTTAAGCATTCATAATCATATTTAAGTGAGACAATTTGATTTGCATACATCACTTGCCATTTCCTTCTCCCAGAGCAATCCGTCGGAGGAAGCTTCTACCAGTGCAGATGGCTATGAATTATCCTGAGATCTTCCGTGGATACCCCCAACCAGTAAGTCCAAGAGAGTCTTTTACAAAGAATTATGCATGACTTAACCCTAATTAGATTGGGGTATTTTTGAGGCTGGAAAGTATGGGGGGCCTAATGAATGTAT
Source organism: Paracentrotus lividus (assembly GCA_940671915.1). Taxonomy (NCBI): domain Eukaryota; kingdom Metazoa; phylum Echinodermata; class Echinoidea; order Camarodonta; family Echinidae; genus Paracentrotus; species Paracentrotus lividus. The sequence goes on along the minus strand of CALNVZ010003435.1, from coordinate 22,152,413 downwards.
TTTAGATATATTTGAGTCTTCTCTGCCATAGCAATATGCAATATACAATTCATGTTTTAATAAAATATGCATTGGAATATTTCATTTTTTTTTAAAGATTGAGACAATGAGGAAGACTGCTGCATTGGTGACACTCAAAGGTATGTGAATCTTAAATGTGGTCATTTTTTCAATTGATTGCTTTATTTATCCAATAGTCTTTTTGTAAGACAGCTCCATCAGCGACTGTTTTCATTAAGGCGGGTGTTTTACAATCAGGGTATACCGTCAAAAATGGGCCTTCAGTGCACCATAAAAAGAAATTTATGTACTGTAATCTCAAATCTACGATGGCAAGCTATTGGGCACTTTTAGAGCAACTTACAAGAGAAAAATAAATTATTGAAATGCATATTTACTTCTCAAAATTAACCATATCTGGTATTTTAGGGCCAAAAATACTGTCTCATTTTGTTTTTTTACCAATTTTGAGCCTGTGCATATATATTATTATCTATATTATTGTTTTACCAATCAGAATTGATTATTGAAATGCAATTGCTTTGAAATGGAAAACCCCAGAAGCTACAGTTATTTTTATTTTCTGTGACCATTGATAAAAAATGGTTAGCCAAATCTGAACTTGGTACTTTAAAGTATAGTTAGACATTACTTGATTAACATTGTTTTTGTAGATAAGAACACTTTTATTTATGCAACAAACTTAGAATATTAACTTTTCCCACATATTTTTGAGACAGTTTACGTTCCAATGCTGTCAAATACATTTCTGTCAAAAAGCGTCCTCTCCGAAAAATGAAGCAAATGACTTTACATGTAATAAATAATTTGAACCCCTGTAAAAAAAAAAATTAAGTGGATGACCTCATGCCTCACAATATAAAAACAATATCATTTCACTTGTTAAGAACACATACACAAAAATGGAGGAAATAGAAAACAAATTTTTGGGGGTTGAATGAGACGGATAGGTAGCCTATACCCGACTGTAAAATAACTATTGAGGCTTTACAATAAAATACAAAGAATACAAACGTACTGCAATAAACTAACATTATAAAATTTGTACAAAATACATCTTCAATATACAGTTTATTCACTTGTCACGCGAATGATGTTTGTACTTAAGTACAAACCTCATTCACGAGAAGTGAATAAACTGTATATTATTGTATATCCTATATCCGTGATGAACAACCTGTTTACTATGAAATACGTCTTTGGTCAATTAAAAAAAGGAGCAGCATACATGTGGTCTTTTAATGGTGCCAGAACCAAAGATGAATTGATCAACTTCAAGGTGCAATTGTAATATTATTCAGCAAACCGTTACAAAATAATGCACATTTTTTTACATTTAACTTTGTTTTCCCATATGAGCTTTTACATTGGGTTTAATTCAGTAGAATTAGATATAAATCATGTATAGAAGTCATTTGTAAATTTGATGTGTGTTCAACCATTTCACATACCACTCTTATCCTATCTCAGGTCTGCCTGTATGCCAGGGTCGTGTAGAAGGCACTGCCAGAGTTGTGACAAAACTGGATGATGCTGGTGATATTCAGGTAAAGATAGACAGTCTCTGTGTATGTAAGTTATAGCAATAACTAAATGTACGCCCTAAGGCTAGTACTGCTCACCTTACGATTCGACTGATTCACAACTGATCACTTTGGATGTAAAATATAAGCGTTTTGTTATTTCAGATTCAAATTCAGTCAATAGTCTTGTGCACTTGCTTGAAATTTGGTCTAGGAGAATTTCCTTGTTATAATGAAATCTTGTTGTATAAGTGCTCATTCAATCTGGAGTAGAGCATAATTATTATATTTTAACACTTTGCAGGCTGGTGATATCCTGATTGTCGTCTTCACAGATGTAGGGTGGAGTCCATACTTTCCGCTAATTGGTGGATTGGTGACAGAGCTAGGAGGACTTATCTCACATGGTTAGCAAAAACATATCAAATTACTGTTCCCGTTTAAGGATCTAGGTGGGAAATATTTTATTGGTATATATTATAGATATATTGACTGCTTTGAGGGACATGGTCGTTTCTAGACTGCTCAAGGGAATCTCCGCATTTGCTATAACCCAAGACCGCAGGTCGCGGGTTATGGCAGATTCGGAGATTCCCGAGAGCAGTCTAGAAACGACCGTGTCCCGAAAATAAAAGCAGTTAATATATATTTTATATGCCGAATCTAAAAACAACAAACATGGTCTAATTTTGACCTAGAACTAAGTCTAAGTGAGGTCTAACGATCTAGATAATAGATTCTAACGTTAGATCTAACAAGTTAGACTAGCCTAACTTAGAATAGAATCTACATGTCATGAAAGTTAAGCCAGCTAACAGTTAGATTTCTAGAGCCTCTGCTCTGCAGGCCACAATCAATCAATGCAGCTGTTGCTCGCCACATATGCATGCACAGGCAACACATGCATTCTACTTACAGTTAATTGCATTTCTTGCTGTCCAAAATGGAGGAAGATTAACCTCTAAATCGCTTGTTTAGATCAACATCGGAACACACACATCAGGCTAGATGCTCGTCTAGAAATCTGGGATCCGTTTTAGCGCGACGAAAGAATTTGTCTATGCTGCGTGCGCGCGCGTTGACGCACAAGCAGCGCAGTTGTCTAAAATTATCGACCAAATCGCGCCGCAAATTATGGTATCTGAAATAAAGCAGCCTTGCACGTAAACAAATGGGGATCGCACTATGCCCGTTGCTAAGGGGCATCCAGGGTGGCAACGGGCAAAAAGTACTGTAAAAATGTTCTATTGACCGGTAAAACCGGGGAAAATGACTATGGCGGCCATAGGTCAGATTATGACTGCACTTTAAACCAATCAGAAGACAGGATTATTAAAGATTCTTAAAATGAGGTATATGAAGTATTTTATATCAGTCCATGATTTCCTCCAAATGATTGATTAGTGTCAGAGGTAAGAGGTCTTGGTGAGCAAAAATATATCAAACAATTGTATTATAATAGTCACATAGCATTCCACTGATTGGTGGATTAGTGACACAGATAGTTAATTTTAATAACTACACTGTGAGAGAGATTGAAGTCCATGTGTGCATATTATAATTCTACAGCACTCAATATACATATAGATGTACACTGCCAGCCTTTGTTCTCAGAAAAATAAAATGAACTAGCCCATGGGTACGTGATGGGGCTTAACTTTTACTGAGAGCCAGAATGTTGATGAAGGGATGAAATAACATTGAATCAGATTCAAATTGTAATTCATTTGATTGAGCTTATTTTGCCAACATTATTGTAAACATATAGGTCAGTCTGAAATCCCTTTAAATTTATCAATCACTTGCTTTACTTTCAAGATATCTTTCATTTCATTTCGAAATTTTGAGTTTGATTGTTTGATGTAGTGCCCTCTATAGGCAGTATGCCTAATATTATTTCCCTTAAAATAGGCCTTCTTAACACAGATTTTATAGAATTTAACTAATTTAGGTTAGGGAGCTATCTACATAGATATCATTCTGAAATGTTTCTGTCCATCCACTCCTGGAAACATGTATTTTAAGTAAAAAAGAAAGTTTAACCAATTTGCTGGTACCCAAATTTTGATATAAGACATTTTTAAAGTCATTGTTATGCACATTATAATCATTTTTAGCTCATCCGGCTCGAAGATCCAGATGACCTTATGTCGTGGCGTCCGTCATCCGTCCACAATTTCAAAATGCTTCTTCTTCGCCATTTCAAGTCCGATTTCACTTCTGTTTGCTTTATATGATAGCACTAGGTGGGGGATTCAAAACTTCTACCCAGAATTTTGAAACTCATTAAATATGCAAATTTATGCGCATTTTTCAAAATTCACAAAAAAATGCTTCTTCTCTATTTGTTGACCGATTTTCATATTTTTTTTTTATCTGGTAGAGATACATGAGGTTCACCAAACTTCTACACAGAATTTTGAAATTTTGACTAGAAAATTATTTATGCTAATTTATGTGAAATTTATTCATAAATTCACTCTTTGAGATTAATAGTTGAAGAACCTTCACATTCTTGGTTGTATTTATCAGGTGCTGTTGTTGCACGTGAGTATGGCATCCCATGTATTGTCAATGCCAAAGGAGCAACATCTTCCTTCCAGTCTGGTAAGTCCCATCCATTCTATAACTTGTATTGTTTTCTATTCCATAATTTAAATTATCAAGAAATATATTTCTTTATAATCTTGAAACTTCCAGGTCCTCATTTTTTTAAATCAGGTTCTAGTATGGTATTAAGTTTGAGGACAGTTGCTTGATTAAATTTTTAGAATCCTTTGGAACAAACAAGATACAATGTATGGACCTAAAAAATATTGAAAAGAAAATTCTGGCAAATACAAGATGTATTTCTGATTATCAGTTATCAAGAAAGTAAAATTAAAGGGTAACATTGTGTAACCCCACTGTAATAAGAAGCAGTCTAGATGATGATGATGATGATGATGATGATGATGGTGATCCTATTTAATGTCAAGATCTTATTCAGATAAATTGGTATATCAACTGTTGTTTGCTGCAGAAGAATTAATCTTGCTGTTAATTTGTCTGATGGTAAAGATTGTATATTGCCACTTGGTACGTCTAAAATCCAGTAGACTAATACCCCTTCGGTCTCTTCTCACATTATAGTATACAATTCTATTTTGTCTACAACCAGTTAGTCTTATTACCTTTTGGTCTAATTGCCACTTCGCTTATTTTTCATTTTTCAAATTCCTATTTCATCTAATGTCCACTTGGTCTGACACTACTTATTCAACTCCTGTAAAAAAAAATGGTAATAGACAAAATATTAATGTCATTTGGGAATTAGACAAAATGCAGTTACACAATTTGGCTATTAGACAAACCGGCAATTAGACCAATTGTTCAATGACTCCAAGTGAGAATTAGATCAAGTTTGTATTAGATCAAGTGAGAATTACCGTAGACCAAGTTTGTATTAGATCAAGTTGATATTAGACCTAATTGTTCGTAGACCGAATGTGTTTAATTCTTCTGGTATTGGACAATGAGAAAATTGGACCAATTGCGGTTAGACCAAGTGGATATAAACTGTAAAGGCTGCCAGTACCAATAACTCATTGATGTTTCATTATGTGTTTTTATGCAGGTGATCATGTTGTTCTTGATGGAACAAAAGGCACTATCCAGAAATTATCATCGGCCGAGTAAATCAACTAATAACAAGAATTGGACAAACTGCAAGTTACTTCAGTTAAAAAAATATTGTATCAATATGTCATTTGTCCACAGACCCATCAAGAATAAAACTAGGAATTCAAAATAGTGCTGGTATCTGGATGAAATAAAATATGGATCCTATGAAATGTTGAAACATGAAAGGGAAAACTGTAAGTTGCTTTCAGGTTGTGCAACATTATTCCTGAAATAGACAGTTCCAAGAAATCAGTGTGATATTCAGAAACAAATTCAGCATTCAAACAAATTTATCTTTATTTACAAAGAAATGGTATATGACAATAGTTGTTGGTACCCACTTTTAAAGATGATAAAATTTGTTATAGTGATCCCCTTTATCAATTCGATACAAATATTTATATACATGGTTACGGAGTGACGCAAATTGGGCATGCATATTTGAGCAGAAAACATTTTGCATAAACTCTGTGAACTTTAAATGGCTGTCAAATTGATTTATTGATTGTATTCTATGTTTTTCTATGTATAATATGCCACCTTTTATAAAAACAATTAGTTGATTATTTTGTCAATTATGACTTAAAGCTTGAAACCATATCTGCCTACAGAATAAAGGTTACAAAATGACATCTCAAACATCCACACAAAGGTAATTTAAAATGACTGAAGCCTTGTTTTAATAGACCTTGTCCGGACAACGTCCGGAGAAAGTCCGGGTAGAAAAAGTGGGGTAATATCCCACCATAAGGCGATAAGACCACGGGTGGGCTGCTGGTGTACCGTCTTTAAAGACGTTTGCTTAAACCTTCCCTAGGTAGGTTTCCATAGCAACGAGTGAACGTGTGGGACTGACTATCGACTCTTATATCGTTCTTTGTTTTCATCTTACTTTCCTCATCGCTACAATAATTTCTTATGCACATCTTTATTTATCTATCTTTTTTTGTCTCGCCTGAACGAAGTTCGGCAGAGACCTTGTAATCACTTTTCCTGTTTACGAAAATGCTTAAGTTTTTAGTTTTTTGTTCAACTTACTCTCATTTCTTTATTCATACATCATTTGTGTTAACACGTACTACAAATAATATTTGGGTAATACCAAATATGTGTTGATAAGGAAGATGGGTCAGAGGTCATCTAGGGGTCAAAAGGTCAAATGATATGAGGCCATCTGTTACACTGTTACAAAAATGTTAAAGTTTTTGTTTAACTTGCTCTCATTTCTTTATTTCTACATCAGTTGTGTCAAACTTGGTACAAATGAATCTTGGGTAATACCACATGTGTGTTGATGATGATGATGAGATCAAAGATCATATAGGGGTCAAAAGGTCAACTTTTAACGGTCAACTTTTCTTATGAAAGATACATTATTAGTAGATTTTTACCGTAAAATTCTATATCACTATGTAATCATTCACAGATCTATATGAGATGTGCTTTAACTTTGAATTTAAATCTATTGTTTTTATATTTGTATTCCTGTATTTACTACTGTCAGTGCAACTTCAATGCAATATTCCAATTTAATATGAACATATATTTAAAATGATTCATAGAATTATTGTTGTTAACCAAAGAATGAGAAAGAAATGTGTGTGAAAATTATTGAGCAGTTTTGTAAAAAGCATACTAGTATTTCAATATGTGTAGTAACAACAAATTTGTAATATTTTAAAATATTTAAACATTCCATCCATGGTATTCCATATTTTGAACATGAACTTCCTAAGCATCATCAATGACTCTTTTAATTATTTTAATGTGAAATAAGTTCTATATAATATTTGCGTTGCTTAAATTAAAAAACTTTTTATTATGACATATCATCTATTGGACAATTTTGTAAACTGATATTTATGACTCGAAGATTTTTTTTTTAAACGTAGTTATCATGGATATTAGGCCAATTCACATTTCAGATTTACTAGTTCGAAAATTACAATGGTCCAAATGGGATGAGACAAAGGTGTGTACAAGTTTTTCAGTAGAGGCCTTGTCAAGAAATATAGAAATTTTATACCATAACATATCCTATGGATTTATACTGTTTCTTTATACTTAAATTAAACTTTGATATCATAAATTGCCTTATATCATTAATTCGTATTTTGACTTTTTTGAACTCACTGATAAATTTATTACCTTTATGTTAGTACGATTATTCTTATGTCTCATTTAATTAAGGATATTATTTGTTTGCATGATACACATGTATGTATTATTGTAATAATGATATAATTTTTGTATAATTACCACTTTTGATGTTTGTAAACTTGTCACAATTCAGCCTAACGGCTGCGATGATGAAGATTAATAAAACCAATTCAATGAAATGAAATGCAATTCAATTCAATTAATATATAGAAAAGTATGCAAACTTTGAAGAAAGAATAAGGGGGGAAATGATTTTTGTGTATAATACGTGTAAAGGGGGATATTTGCAATATTCTTTGTAATTTTTGGTAATAGTGCCTTGAGCATTTCATCTAAATGGAAAATGGCACAACTAAAAATTCCATGAATTATTATCATTATTATTACCATATGTTTTAATTAACATATTGTAATATTGTGAAATCGTTGAGTTCCTAAACTTCCAATTGTCATTTAAATTAGTATCATATTGCAGTTTTCCAATCATGAATGAATATATTGAATCAGAAACTATGATGATATAATGTTTCTATGTAATCAGTGCAATGATTTATGCAATAAATGATATGATAGTTCAATTTCTAATGTATATTTTATTTACATACTATTCTAACTCTATAAAATGATAATAAATGTGATATAAGTTTCTGTAATGTATATTGTTATTTTATATGTATTTCTTTGCATTCATTTTTCAATTATAGATTTTGAAGGAAATACTTATTTTAGTGTATAATGTTGATTTCAAAAGTATGCAAACTTTGAAGAAAGATTAAGGGGGGAATGATTTTTATGTATTATACATGTAAAGGGGGATATTTGTAATATTCTTTGTAATTTTTGTAAAAGCACCTTGAGCATTTCATCTAAATGGAAAATGGCACAACTAGACATCCCATGAATTATCATTATTATCACCATATGTTTCAATTAACATATTGTAATATTTTGAAATTGTTGAGTTCCTAAAATTCCAATTGTCATTTAAATTAGTATCATATTGCAGTTTTCCAATCATGAAATAATATATTGGATCAGAAACCATGATGATATAATGTTTCTATGTAATCAGTGCAATGATTTATGCAATTTCTAATGTATATTTTAATTATATACTATTCTAACTCTGTAAAATGATAATAAATATGATATAAGTTTCTGTAATGTTTATTGTTATTTTATATGTATTTCTTTGCATTCATTTTTCAATTGTAAATGTTGAAGGTAATACATATTATAGTGTATAATGTTGATTTCAAAAGTAAAATGGGACACAAAATGTATAATCAACTTACTAAATTTAGATTTAAAATTTTCTAAAGCATTCACACCATTATGGAATTTCAAGATTTGGCAATCAATATACATTGATAGTATGTATATTGATATAAATATAATAGAATTGTAATTCTTGTTGTCGAACTGTACACGTTTATTTACAAACTTTTAAATCTTGGGTAAAAAAAAACGCTCCAACATCACATTTTATAATCAGTACGGTTTATCAATTTACTTCAATAATCACATGACCCTCTCTTACCTTGCTTTTGTTCCCGAGAACAATGCTATGACCGAACCAACAATAGACTACCAAACCAAACTTTCTTCTTCCCTACCCTCCATAATACCCTGTCTCACGCCTGCCTGACACGAGGTGGGCGCTAGACCACTAAGGCATATATCTTCATTCTGATTTTTCGAGTCGTGCTGATCGGACCGTTCCTGAATTTTCGGGTGAGATCGTTCCTATTTACGATTTTGAATTTATTATTATCAAATATTTGCGCTTCCTAAAGCCTCCTTTTACGCCTAGCGTTAAATTTGGGTGCTTTAGTTTTACTGAGCCCCTCCTTTTGGCCTAGAATTACGTCCTTTTCCGGACGTTTTCTTCCTTTTCCAACCCAGTCCCGCCCGTTCTTTTTAACGTGGTTGTTTTTGGTCGGCCGGTTTGAGCGCCTGTTTTTCCTTTGAAACTCAGTCCCGCTCTTCTCCGACTTTTCTCCCTGGGTTGTTCTCCTTTAGGAGGGTTTCCTTCTTCCTTTTCTTGAACATATTTGACATTTTAGTACGTTTTTGTTATACTATTGTACTTTTCCCGCGGCCTCGTGGCCTTTTGCGGGGTGTCTTGCGGTCTTTGGACTTGGTCTTTGTTCGACGCCATCTTGTTTTGTTGGCGTGTGGGTGTGTATGTGTGCTCGAGCGCCTCTTTGTTAGTCGCTCTTCTGGTGCATACTCTTCCTTTTTGGTCGTTTCTACGGAGGCTCGTCCCCGTTTTCGTCAAAAAAAAAAACAAACAAACAAAAACACAAAAAAAACACACAAAAAAAAAAAATAATTTTCTTCGTCTAGCCTGTTCTAGACGGGGTTTTTTTTTTTTGGAGTTCTCCGTGAGCCGCCTAATAGCCGGTCTCGCTTGTCTTGCCTTAGCTTTTTAAGGAATTAGGTTTTACGCTTTCAAAGACATAATTTTGTTCTTTTCTTTTCAGAGGCGTTCTAACCATGGACAGCAGGAGTGACTCCTTTGACGACTCGACGACACAGAGCTAGCGGCATTGGTCTCTTCGAAGTCGTTTTCGCCGGGATCGGAAGCATGCCCGGCGGGAGAGTCGTCTCGACCGCCAGGTCGTTCACCCTCTCCTGCCTAGTAAGGGGGGGGGGGGGGGGAGCACGCCAGTGACTCTTGTGTCCAGCGCTGGCTCCACCTCCTCTAAGTCCAGCTCTAAGAAAGGTCTTGTAGCTCGAAGAGCACCATAGCAAAAATGTGCGTCCACGTTTTCCGGGGTGCCTAAGACCTTGTCGTCTCGGTTGTCTCCGGCCAAGGAGCGGGTTTGTCTATCCAGACGTCTTGCCCCCGGCCCCCCCCCCCCCGAGTGTAGCACAGAAAATTGCGGTTTCTGTCTCACTTAGGGATGAGAGTCGTGCGCCAACGTCTCGCTCAGGCATGCCCCGGGGGGTGCCGAGTACGGTTTGGGACCCGTGCGCCGCAGTTTTCTGCGTCTGGCGGACCACCTCCACCTTGGGTAACCCCAGGATGGCGGCTTCGCTTCCCGTCCGGAGTGCCTCCACCCCCGTTCACGGCTGGTGGCTCGCAGGGCTATTACGGCTATCCTTGGGATACGCCCAAACGCCCACCGGGAGTTCGTTCCGACGAACACCCGGCTCTCGGACCCCCCGAGTGTAGCACAGAAAATTGCGGTTTTTGTCTCACTTAGGGATGAGAGTCGTGCGCCCACGTCTCGCTCAGGCATGCCCCGAGGGGTGCCGAGTACGGTTTGGGACCCGTGCGCCGCAGTTTTCTGCATTTGGCGGACCACCTCCACCTTGGGTAACCCCAGGATGGCGGCTCCGCTTCCGTCCGGAGTGCCTCCACCCCCGTTTCACGGCTGGTGGCTTGCAGGGCTATTACGGCTATCCCTTGGGATACGCCCAAACGCCCACCGGGAGTTCGTTCCAACGAACACCCGGGCTCTCGGACCCCCCGAGTGTAGCACAGAAAATTGCGGTTTCTGTCTCACTTAGGGATGAGAGTCGTGCGCTCACGTCTCGCTCAGGCATGCCCCGGGGGATGCCGAGTACGGTTTGGGACCCGTGCGCCGCAGTTTCTGCATCTGGCGGAACCAGACGGCTCCGCTTCCACGTCCGGAGTATCTCCACCCCCGTCAAACGCTTATCGTTCACGGCTGTGGTCCACAGGGCTATTACGGCTATCCCTTGGGATACGCCCAAGCGCCCACCGGGAGTTCGTTCCAACGAACACCTGGTCTCCTCGGACCCCAGGAGGTTCTACCCGAACGTTCGGGATATTCGTTATCCGTTCAGGAATGCAGCTGCTCGGCCTGCCTGGTCAGACCCGAGAGCTGCCGGATATCCCGATCCTTGGTGGGTGCTTTTAGCACCCTACCAAGCGGGTTCTCGCTCCCTATCCCTTGGGCTTCGCCCAGAGGTGACGGGATATGGTACCCCTCGTGGCGAGTACACCCGGCCCTCGTCCCGTGACACTGGCCTGGTCACTACCACCCGCCACGTCGGCCTCTGGCTGGATCACCCGCGCTAGGGAGTCCCAGCCGAGCGGCCCCCGGGATAGGGGATCGGTGACTGACTCCGAACTTACTTCGGAGTTCTCGCTCACCCAGCCCAGTCTGCCCCGGCAGACCTCCCCGTCTCGTCCGCCCCTTGTGGAACCCGAATCGAATGTGTCGGAGCTACGGCTATCCCTTGGATACCCTCATGCGCCCGCCGGGGGTTTGTTTCAATGAACACCCGGCCTCCCGGACCCTCGGGCGTTCTATCAGAACGTCCGGGGAGATCCGTTATCCTCTCAGGACACCGGCCTGGTCACAACACCTACCAAGCGGGGTTTTCGCTCCCTATCCCTCGGCTTCGCCCCAGAAGTGACGCGACTAGCTACCTCTGGTGGCTTGGATGCCTGGCCCTTGTCACACGACACTGGCCTGGTCTCAACCACCCGCCTCATCTGATACTTTGGTGGTTTGTGCCTGCGGCACCCTACAAGCGGGGTTGCGCTCCCTATCCCTCGGGCTTCGCACCAGGGGTGACGGGACTAGCTACCGCTTGTGGCTTGGTATACCTGGCCCTTGTCACACGACACTGGCCTGGTCTCAATCGCCCGCCACATCAGATACTTTGTTGGTTTGTGCCTTCGGCTTCCTACCAAGCGGGTTTTCGCTCCCTTTCCCTCGGGCTTCGCACCAGAGGTGACGGGACTAGCTACCCCTCGTGGCTTGGTATGTCTGGCCCTTGTCACACGACACTGGCCTGGTCTCAACCGCCCGCCATATCAGATACCTTGGTGGTTTGCGCCTTCGGCTCCCTACAAGCGGGTTTTCGCTCCCTATCCCTCGGGCTTCGCACCAGAGGTGACGGGACTAGCTACCCCTCGTGGCTTGGTATGCCTGGCCTTGTCAAAATAAACAAAACTCAAAAACAGAAAAATACAAAAAAACA
>CALNVZ010003435.1:22123835-22136792 GCA_940671915.1 Paracentrotus lividus | reverse complement strand
TAGTCTATTGTTGGTTCGGTCATAGCATTGTTCTCGGGAACAAAAGCAAGGTAAGAGAGGGTCATGTGATTATCTCGTAAATAATAAAATAGTGCTAATTTTACTAATTTGGTTTATACATGGTTTGTGTAGTGGATGTTTGAGCATGTAGAATCATATCGATATGCCAGCCAGAAAGTTGGAACCATATTAAATTGCGTCTTTAGTCACCACAATAACCCAAACGTTCATTTATATTAGTTTGAGAGTTGGTAAAACAGAGAAAAGGGGAGGTTATGTCTAAACACAACACAAAAAGAAAGTTCCCCCTATTTCAAATATCAATAAATTTTTAAAAAGGAGGAGTTACAAAAATCTAATTATATGTCCATGTAGGGAATTTGTAGGTTGAATGAACACCATAAAATACCATGTGAAAAACACTAAGTAAGTATTCTTTCCATTTTGTACACTGAAAATCATGTGAATATCTGTTTTTGTATTATTTTTATGACCGGTGCACGTGTGTACATGATCATATTGCATTTATTAAAAATTTCATGCTTCAGTGAGCATGTGGCACTGGAAAAGCTGTTTTTTAATTTAGAGACCAAATTAAATTAAATTGCTTACTTTGCTTAACCATAACAATTCGTTCGAATGTATTAATTTGATTTCATTTTCGCAAAAATCCCGACTTTTCATGCTTCAGTGAACACAAGATATGAGAAAAACATGAAAAAAGGAAGAAAGTTCACGGCCCTGGCACAGCCTAATGGTAGGTCCGATTCTCAATTTGACCTAAGTTCCTGTTAGTTAATGACTTCTGAAAGATTTGTGCCAAGTTCCAAGAATTAACTCAAAGTATAACGAACAAAAAAATGACAATGAAAATGGGCAATATTGGACGTTTGTTCACTTTTTGTTCAAACTCTATACGTAAAGTCAATGGGGAGGAAATCAATAGTGAACAAGAGTCAAATATTGCCCATTTTCATTGTAATTTTTTCGGTCGTTACACTGTGAGTTAATTCTTGAAACTTGGCACAAATCTCTAAGAAGTCATAAACTATCAGGAACTTAGGTCAAATTAAGAATCGGACGTGCCATTAGGCCGTGCAAGGGCCGCAAACTTTCTTCTTTTTTTTTTCATGTTTTTCTCATATCCTGTGTTCACTGAAGCATGAAAAATCGCGAGTTTTGCGAAAATGAAAGCAAATCAATACTTTCAAACAAATTGTTATGGTTAAGCCAAGAAAGCAATTTAATTTTGGTCTCTAAATAAAAAAAAACAGCTTTTCCAGTGCCACATGCTCACTGAAGCATGAAAAATTTAATAAATGCAATATGATCATGTATACACGTGCACCGGTCATAAAAATAATACAAAAACAGATATTCATATGATCTTTAGTGTACAAAATGGAAAGAATACTTGTTTAGTATTTTTCACATGGTATTTTATGGTGTTCATTCAACCGTGAATTGCTTTATTTTTTTTGCAACAGTTAAAAACACTCTTCCTCGACATGAATCCCATTATATTTGATCAATTTTACCATGGCAAAGAAGTAAAAACCGCAGATTTGGCATTTTTGCTGCATGCTCACTCAACCGTGAAATTTTACGCAAAATTCCTTTCCGTATGTTTGAAAGCACGTTTTGCGTACATTCTTATGCGTGAACTGTTAAAAATCTAAAAATTGGTCTGATATCATTGATTCAAAGTTGTGATTTTAGGCTTGCGAACTTCAAAAAATGACATTTTTGCATTCAACCATTGCTCACTGAAGCATGACAACATGATTTTTCCTAAAATTCGCTCCCATGGTAGCTAATTAAATTCCCTACATGGACATACAATTAGATTTTTGTAACTCCTCATATTAAAAAAAAATATTGATATTTGAAATAGGGGGAACTTTCTTTTTGTGTTGTGTTTAGACCAGATCCCTGTAGAAACCATATGTGCAGACCAAAAAAAAAAGGAATCGCCAAGGACAGGGGCCGCGGAGCCGGGGGGCTGGGGGGGGGCTGCAGCCCCCCCCCCCACTTTTCAGCCAACGTGTACAAAAATGCAAAAATGACCATACATTTGTGATTTTTAGCCTGTTCAGCCCCCCCCCCCCCCCACTTTCGGATGAGCCCCTCCACTTTCAAAAACGCTCCGCGGCCCCTGAAGGAAACCTGCAAATGGCACTGAATTGGTGCCATCTTGCTGGAGGACAATAATCTCACGGGAAGAATGAAGGAAGCTCGTTGACAGCATCAACAAGTAAAAAATGAAAAATAAATTTAAATACAGGCAGCAACAGCACCAACTTTGGTTAGTGTATGTAAACTTTTGACCTATTGAATTTATCCAAATTGAAATAAGATCAACCATATATATGTTTATAATTATCTTTTATGAAAACTTACTCTCTGAAAACAAAGTAGATACCATACCTAACCATCTTCAAAATAAATGATTCCCAATGATTTGATGGTGATTAAAATCTAAAAGTTTTCTTACCAGGTGTGTATATAAACTTTTGGCCTCGGCAGTTTCTGAATGCAAGAAATTTGCAAAAAAACGTACATATCTCGTTTAAAAACATGATTTTGACAGTTTTAAGCTATTCAAAGCATGAGATTAGTGAAATCAATGTTAAAATCAACGAACTAACATTAAAACTATCAAATACATCAAAAGAATATGTAAATCTTGGGTAAAAACATGATTACTAAACTTTTTAACCGTTTTAGTAGGGTTGGGCGAATCTCAACTTTTTTTTTCAAACAAGTTGTTTCTATAGTAAAATTCGACGTAGAAACTGAAAATGACAATTATTTTTGCATACGATGACGTCTTACGTCGCTAAAGTGCAAAAAACCAAAATGGCCGCCAAAATAGCGTATTATGCCCAATTATCACACTTCTTATACGTATAAACCACTTTTATTGCGTTTTTATATGGCTTTTGGGTATCTGGGAACCCAACATGATTAATCCAACAGGATTAATCCTACCTAAGTTGACTGTTAGTGTAGTTTGGTAGTAAGTTTCAGTCAATATCGAGCAAAAATCACCTCATATCAAAATCACTAATTAACACCTATAACCATACTAGGTACATTTGGTCATGATAAAATTGTCAGATTTGAGCTTTTAAACCATCAAAATCCATAAAGAAACGAAATAAAACCGGTTTATACCTATAAAGTGTGTGATGAATGGGCAAAATACACTATTTTGGTTTTTTGCACTTTAGCGACGTCAGACATCATCGTACACAAAAATCATTGTCATTTTTTGATTCTACATCAAATTTGACTATAGAAACAACGTGTTTGAAATAACTTTTCAGAAAAAAGTCATTATTTGCCCAACCCTAGTTTTAGCTTTTAAAAGGAGAAAACTGATCAAATCGATGTTAGAATCTTTAACTTCTTGTTGAATAACATGACTCCCACAGTTTTAGATCACTTTCAATTTAGAATAATCTTGAATGTTACAACTTTGTGTCAAAAACCAGTGGATGCTAAAAGCCATGTAAAACACACAGTACTTGTTTTAAAAGATGATTTGAACTGTTTTAAAATATGAAATGAAAACATTTATCAAATCAATATTGAAACAAATAAATTATCGTAAAAAACTATTAACTAAGTGTGAAAAACAAGAATATTCTTACTAGACAATTATATCGAGAACTTTCTTTTAAAAAGTATGTCGTTTAAACATATTTTAAACCACATTTGTGTAAGATTCTTAAAACAACAGTTAATTAAACTTTAAACAACGGGTGTCGTTTCATGACTTTAAACAAGAGTTGGATGGTTCCTATAGTAAACGGCAGTTGTATAAAGTTTTAAACAAGTTTTGTATTTTCTTTTTTTACACAGCGTTTTAACTGTTATTTTTAAACAGGCTCTGTCTCTATGCCCTTTACGTCCATAAACGAGTATTAGGAGGAGTAATGCATAATAATTAGGGGTTCATAAGTTGGCTTTTTTTTAATGGCAATCTTTCTTCTTTCTTTTTTTTTTTTTTGTACTCGCTCGGTAAAATGATTTTGTGGGGTTTCTCTCATGAGACAATGAGCACAATGTTATAATCAAAACGCACTTGTTAAATTTCTATAAGGAATTTAATTTTCATAATTTTTTTTTCGCTGACTAGCATGATAATATGATTATTATTATTTGTTTCAATCAATTATGATTACATCTAGCATGTTACGTACGCATGTCCAGAATACGATTCCAATGAATTATTTGCGCATTTCCCCCGATGTGTAGGTTCAACTGAAGGATTAATAGCTTCATATCCATGTTTGTCATTGTTGCAGTGTTCACATTAGTGTCGGCTGCCCTCAGCGTTCTTATTCCTCATACTCAAGAGAAAAGAAGTAACCACATATCGGATAAGGCGAAAGCTTACTGGTCTTTCGGGCTAGGAGTCTGACATCATTTTCCAATCCTACAGAGTCAATAGCTTTAGAAATTAAAACGCTAATAACGCAAATGTTTGAAACAGATGAACCATTTGACTTCCCATGAGAGAAAGCATGAATGAAGAAAAAAAATTGCTCTGTCGTTCAATTTTGGGAATGCATTTAAATAGATTTCATTTTCTTGAGACTAAGAATTTTTTTCCAGCTGTTTCAACTAGTTGCGTTATTTGCGTTCTAATTTCTAATGTATTAATGTAATAGTTCCGTAATGTTGGCATCTCTGCACTTTAAAATGCAAGACTGTTATGATAATACAAAGCTTATGAGACAGCTTAGAATATAGGGAATAAGTAGCTGGATCGTGTATACCATTTACAGATATTCCAACACTGCGGAATAACACTTGAACTTCAAATAACGCAAAAAGTTGAAATAGCTGAAACAAATATCCTGGTCACAAGAGAAAGGAATATATTGACGTATAGATTACGCATATTTTGTCATGTATCTATAGCTGATAAAATAGACCCGACAGCACTATATTAAAACCCAGCTGGTAGTCAGTACTTCATAAAACTGTATGTATCTGAACGGATGAAATGTCTACAAAGAAATATAGTCACCTCCTGTATTAAAGGTCCAGACTTCCATCTCTATATTTAAACATTTTCCGCAACGCAGAGAATAATGTCTCAGGTTTTGCTTCGGAAGCTTGGTATCCGTGTAGATCCTGCCAATTTGACTAGAATGTCATAATAATATTGCCATTGCCATGACCACTGCAATGGCTGATCAAGGCGGGGGGGGGGCGCCTCTTATAATTTGAAAGCCACTCATTAAAATCGAAAATCTTGGCGGTGCCCCCCCCCCCCCCCCCCCCCCATCGGGCCCGGCGCTCCCTATTCTGAAATTCTGGATCCGCCACTGTCGTAGTCATTAAGCGCTCGTTGCAAACCTATAAACAGATGATAATTCTCTGGTCTAAAACCCAATTTAGAATGATGATCGTGAGTTGGGTATATACCTTATTTAAAACTGGGTTATATAATCTTGGTGAGATTGAATATTAGTAATTATATTCGTCTCTTTTGATACACTCCAACTATTTAAAGCAGGTAAAGTGAGCATTTCACCGATTTTTGAAGTTGAATATTTGTGAAAATTGGAATATAACCGTTAGAGCAGCAGATCTGGCGCTCTCTATTCTCATTGGTATTATTTACCCCAAAATAGGTACCAAAAGTGATTAATCTGTGTCATAAACAAATATATCAATTACCCTGCAAGTTTCCTCCCAATCCGGGCCTGCATAAGGCAATTTTATTTTAAAAAACAACAACAACAACTGTTCAACAAAATATAGCCATTTTGCCAGGACCCCGTCTGTTTTTTTTTAAATACACTTTTACGATGATTTGTATATTATCTCATTCTTCAAATGAGGTGTATATAATCATTCCTTCTATCACAAGAGATTTACCACTCTAGCTTTAATAGAATCGATGATATTCATGTCCTTTTGTTATTTTTTTTTTGGTACTCTTTTTTTTGTTTTGTTTTTTCTTTTTTTGTTTGTTATAGATTGAACGTGCCCTAGATAATTTGACTCTGAATATAGATTTAAACGATTTTCACCAAGAGGTTGATTCATTGCCGTATTTGTATTGAACAGCATTTGTCTCTATTACACTTAATTATGGTTTTACTTATTTACTTTTTAATTAACTTCAATTCAATTCATTGACATCTATTCTTTTTCGAAAGAGATAAGATAAACAATGACACAAGAACAATAAATTTGGCAATATCATAATAACAAGAAAATGCACGGTATGGTATGGTATGGTTTTATTTTCCGGATATAAAAATCAAACATGATACATGATACAGAGTAATAATATAACATAATATAGATACGGAGGGAACACTCTATTCAGAACCATTAATACAATGGCTCTGTTCTTCCTAGAGGAAGAACAGAAGAACATTGAAAGAAAGAATAAATGAGTATTTAAGTGACCTATTTAAAAGCAATTCTTGGGTACATTATCATGAGTCTCATGGTATGAGAACGCTCAGTTAATGGACATGGACATTTATAATTATTGTTCTTTTCATTCGGAGGTTAGCACTTGTTTATTGGTTTTGGGTGTAGATTGATGAATAATAAAAAAAGACCTCATCGTTTGTACCTGATTTTTTTTAGCAAGGACATAGAATGTAGTAATTAAATGTCTTTTATTAGAGCGACGGTCTGGACATAGGAAAGATAGGTAGCCCAGCATGTAATGTAAATAGTTTTATCTGGAGAACTGCTATACAGTGACGCCATCATGTACACATTCAAATGATAATGTGGTATGTTAAACAGTGTAGATAGAATAATGTTCTACATGCACTGTATGTTGTAGCTTGTGTGGTGAATCATGGGGAATATAATCTCTGGCAGTATTCTAACCTCGAAAAGAGCAAACTGATGCATGCACGTTATACGTTGTATTAATTTTTTTTTCAATTTTATTCAGTTGTTTTTCCGAGCACATGATTATCATATGAACCTAATGCCAATCTTCTTTTTTGTTTGTAATTTGCCAGGCGGGTGCAAAATACGACGTATTTTTTGTTTGTTTTTGTTTTGATAAAGCAATCTGAAGGCTGGATATTAATGCTTTAATTTGAATGCCGGTAAAAAGAAACGTATTTCTTGCATCTACAAAATAGAACAGACTTACGTTTCTTAAACAAATATGGTCCTTTTATATTTTAGGGTTGCATTTTATGGGAACAACCTCCACCAATTTTTTTTGGATTGTTTTATGAAGATTTTTTTTTCTTAGCAAGACGAATGATTAAATATTTTATCACTCAACAACATGATTTGTTTGTTTGTTTCACCTTTAAGCACAACTTATGACTCAGACGTGTAAGCTTTTGTTTAGCCTATCCACGTAGTCCTTAGTCTTACGAGCTGGAATTTAGGACCCATCATAAATACTATTAGGTGTCTGTGTTTAGTTGATAAGTGTTAAAAGTAGCAATGCAATGATTATAATAGATTAACATGTTAAAGTTCAATCAACAGAACTACATTTCCTGGAAATCTAACCATTGGTCATTGTTGATATTACTGGCGCCCGCACGCATAGCATTATACAGAATGAGTCAATAAAAATGTCCGATCAATTTGAAGTTTTTTTTGTGTGTGAAAAGAATGAAGATTTAATCATGGGTTTCATGTCTCGGTAGAGTCATCCTCCTAACATATGTTGGTAGTATTTTCATTTGGATCTTTTCATGCATGACTGAATAACAGACAATCTTCAGAAGACGGTAAAATCTCACCTGCACCAAATGGCTTGCTAAAGAATAAACAAATTGAGACACAACCCACACATACCCTCATTTACACATGCATAAACCATACCCACACCCTCACCACACACACACACACACACACACACACACACATCATCATCATCACACAAGCACCCACACACAGTAAACAATTCACAATAACAACTTGATTACCAAGACTGAATGTTTGGGACGTAGTAATCCCCTATCAACTGTTTGTGAGTGTGAGTGAGGGACATTTGTTGAGGGTGTGAGTGAGTGTGTGTGTGTGTGTGTATGATGTGCTGTGTTATTGTGTGGCGGCATGGATGAGATATGGTATGTGCGTGAGTATGTGTGTTGAGGGTGTATGAGGGTGTGTGTTGTGTGGTGTGTGGTGTGTGTGTGTGTGTGTGTTGGGTGTGTGTGTGTGTGTGTATGTGTATGTGTGTGTGTGTGTGTGTGTGTGTATTTGTAAGTGTACACATATTCTATCCACATTTGTTTTAATCTTCATCCATCTATTGAGATTTTACCGTCTTCTGAAGATTGTCTGTTACTCAGTCATGCGTGCAAAGATCAAATGAAAAGGGTACCAACAAAATGCTGGGAGGAAGCTTACGAAGAGATGTAATTATTACATTTTATTTTATATGCTGACGACACCAGTGTGTTCATGTCTCATCACAATTTTTTCGTTGCAAAATAGTTTCAATAATGAATTAGAAAAACTAAAAAGTGGTTAATTAACAAACGATTAGTTTTGAAATCACGAAGACAAAATGTATGATATTTACAAAGAAAAAAATGAGAAAGAAAGAGTGGAAATTAAATTCAACAATTCAAGTATTCAATGTGTTCCATTTTTCAAATTTTTTAGGAGTATATATTGATGATAAACTTTCATGGCATGAACACATTGGTGTCGTTTGTAATCGTGTATCTAAAGGTGTGGGTATCCTATATAGATTAAAACACTTTCCACAATATATTGATTATGTTATATTATGCTTTAATTGTCTCGCATATTAATTACTGCAATATTATTTGGTCAAACTCCTCTGATTACTTTATCAATAGATTATATATACTTCAGAAAAAGGCCTTAAGGATAATTTGCAACACTACTTATTATGCCCATACCTTGCCACTTTTTCAAAATCTCAAATTACTTAATCTGTTTGATATAAATAGATATAATATTGCAATATTTATGTTTCTTGCTCCAAATCGCTAATTCCTGATTCTATTTTGTCTAAGTTTTGCCTTAATTTTTCGTTTCATCAACACAATACTCGCAGTTTATTGATTATCATTTACCTTTAGTTCGAACCTCAATCTCTCGTAATTCAATTTTCTTTTAAGGCCCTTTTCTTTTAACATTTACCTCATTCTTTAAAAACCTGCCGGACTCTTAATTCTTTTAAACGTAACTATAAACAACATCTTTTAAGTTTGTTATCTTAAATTCTTAAATCTATTTTTGTAGAAGCTACGCTGTGTTTAATGTATGTGTTTCATGTTTAATGTTTTGTTTAATGTATGTTATGTATTTAACTGTTGGGGTCAACGTCTTATAAGGCTATGTGCTCTTTTTGTTGGCCCACATTCTCATAAATATTAGTTTATATGTTTTGTTCAAATATTCTTGTATAATTATTCTATGTATGTTTTTTTTTGAGGATGTAAAATAAATTTGAATTTGAATTTGAATTTGAATTTGAATCCAAAAAAAAAAAAAAAAAAAACATATCATGAAAACCATGATTAACTATTCATGCTTTAAACAAGACAACTTCAAAATGATGGGACATTTTTTTTTTACTCACTCTGTATAAAGATTTCCATATTCTAAGCCCTTATTGGTGTCGGATTAATTTTACAGAGCGTTCATTTTTAAACTTTTGGGTAATGTATTTTGGAGCTAAAACGCGTGCTATAAAATATTCACTGAAATAAATAAAAATAAATACCCTAAAAAGAATGACAAAGCACACTATTAGATATCAAATTCTGACTAAGTTTTTGTAACTAAATATCTGTCAGAATGTAACAATACTGAGAACAGATTATCGTGAAAACATATCATAACGAAAACAGATTATAATGTAGAAAGCTGATTGCACAAATAAGGATGGGAAGAAACTTATTAAGTGTTATATACTTTGACTGATCCACAGCGCACATCTCCTGAACGCTTTAAGGTTAATGCGGCGGTCACAACTCGCCGTATCTTCGACCTGCAACTCCCTACGATGGATTTCGTAGAAAAAACCTTTACCTTTACAGAAACGCAGGAATCGCAGAAGTTGACCCAGGACCAGTGCGTGCATTGTACATGCAACGCAGGCTCCGTTGATGGCACGTGCTCTGTAGCCTACGACGAGTTGTGACCGCCGCATAAGCAAGTTGTAATGGCCTTTTGATTGATTCATTCCTATTTGAATAATCGTACCTTTTCAAACTTTCCGTGATCCATGACTCGGTTCCATAGGCATGATACTGATAGGATTGTCTCTCTCTCTCTCTCCTTCCACACGCATGCGCTGCCTCCTTCCTGACCCTCTATCTGCCCCCATCTCTCCTCCTCTATATGCCCCGTACCCTCCTCCCCCCTCTCTCTTTCTTCTTTCTTTTTCTCTCTCTCTTCTTTCTTCTCTCTCTTTCTCTCTCTTCTCCCATCTCCCCCTCTCTCATTAAATTCTTCGACAAAACCCGATATGACAAACCCTTCCATACATATACACGCATACCATATTTTACCAGACATAATTGCGATATTGGAACCAGTGAAAATAAATTAAACTCTATACCAATTTCAATGTATGTTCTAACATCTGAATGAACACATATTTTTAGAGAAAAATAACAATAGAGTGTTACTTGAAAAAAAAAAAAAAGAAGAAAAAAGGGGATTAGAAAAACGTGAACTTCACATATGACAAGCAGGCATTCCATAATGACTTGATGAAGATCTTTTACAACCGTGTGTAGATAAGGTGTTAATGATACGTCAATTTTATTTAATGAGCGTGGTATGCATATAACGCAACTAATATAATAATTACAGACGAATTAAAACTATATCCTGACTTTATTGAATATTTTCAAATGACAACTTGACCTGAGTTTTCTGGAGCTATATAGTTTGTGGGTTGAGGGTCGGGTCGGTTAACTATCAATTCTTGTTTATGTTGTGGCTGTACGAGGATCACACTGATGTCATTACCAGTTGTCGGTGTATTACAAGGGATGATGAGTATTTAACGAGATGAAACGGGACTGAATTTCAAGTGCCAAAGTGATTATCATGAAATGCAATAAATACCCTTGTCAATTCTATTTCATGATTATGGTTCGCAATACACATATTCATTTATAGGTACATGATTGTGTTCTGTAAACGTGATATAGGGGGTATTCCCTTTTTACCTGATCTACCCGCCGTGTTTGTAACATCTTGAACATTTCTAAAATGCGTGTATTTTCATTTTACAGCCTTTCTGTAAATTGTTTTTTTTTCATTCGTAGCCATAGTGTTCCGAACATTTTTGTATATTTTTTAAAGTGTTTGTTACTTCTTATTACTCTTTGCAAAGAAGTAATATCCATAAGGTACCAAAAAAGGCCAGATAAGAACGGAAACATCGAAAGAAAAAATAAAATTTGTTTTTAGCCAATGCTTAATGAGGATGCCCTCACAAAATCAGAGGTCATGATATCACAAAGTATAATATATCACTACAAGCAACTGATTTTAATTGATTTATCGGCGGATACAGTTCATTTTGAGAGATTAATTTAAGAAACCCATTGCTGTATACATTTATGAGGCTGTACATAATTTGCACGACAAATTAATTGCTTTTACTATTCCAGCTCCATTATAGAAGGGATGTGATATCAAGTAGTATGTGAATACATGACAAATTATATCGGCATTGGGATCATATTTTATTCTTCACCTATTATTGTTTTGGTTGTATTAGTATTTTAGAACTAGAAGTTGAGTATGTTTGATCGCGTGCCGACATTACAACCCAACCGAATATCCTACTGTCTGCGATGATCCAGTCACACCGAACAGACTGTGCCCATAAGAACCCAATATTACAAAACAACCATCGTTGTTCGTTTGAATTCCATCACGTGGTGTGGCTAGGGCAGACACAACGTACTCGGTTTAAACCACAACTACAACAATATTACTTCTGATGCATCCATGATTATGATGATCACTAGGGAAGTATTTTATATCAATAAACACATAGACACAGTTTGTTTGTTTCTTTCTGCCCGCTTATTTTCATACCTGGATTATCGCTGTGATATATTATTTGTTATAATATTTATGGTGATAATCTTAGTATCATTTCAAGCAATTTCATAAGTGAGCTGAAGACAAGTAGATTAATCTTTTAAAGTAGTTTTTGTGTTAAATTTCAATTAAATCAATACCACTACTTTCTCATAGAACATTATATTTAAGAGCTATATAAATGTTATCTATTTATCATTATTATCTCATTTCCAACTTGATGGTATGTTGGTATATTAAACAGACTTCTTCAGAAATCTAGGGTTACAGTCTATTCTCTATTTTATCAAACAGGTCCTCTGTTCATAGTTCATTCTCTATCTAGTTCTAGACCTTCTGTATGTGAGCAGTTCTCCTCTGATATGATTTGAGAACATTCTGGATCGGGTATAGAACGGTGGGGATCTGACCCTACACAGTATCTACTGACAATTATTGTTTCAATTGGGATAAAGGATCGGTTTTTACAGTACTGTTATGTTCGCCTCAAAGTTATTCAGTTTTAGCTCTGTACGTTGACATTTATAGCGATGGATAAGAGGGATGTCTCCTAATGCTGAAATAGACGTTGAAGGTATTCAATTTGAAGTGCATCAATGGATGATGTCAGCTATGTACAAACTGGGGGGCGTTTCATGAAAGAACTTGTCGGACGTTTTATCCGACAACTGTTATAAGCTACTAAAATGCTTGCATCTGATTGGCTGAGAGCAAATTTGTCGTAAAATGTCCGACAAGTCCTTTGATGAAATGCCCCCAGGATGATGATAGAGATGTTGAGGAGCAACATTCAGATAGAGGACACGACGACTAATTCGTTTACGTAATTGAGTATTTCTTTATTTGAAAAATATGCTACCACACAAAAAATGAGAACTTGATCTCTCT
>CALNVZ010003435.1:22092965-22123810 GCA_940671915.1 Paracentrotus lividus | reverse complement strand
TGTGTGTGTGTATTTGTAAGTGTACACATATTCTATCCACATTTGTTTTTAATCTTCATCCATCTATTGAGATTTTACCGTCTTCTGAAGATTGTCTGTTACTCAGTCATGCGTGCAAAGATCCAAATGAAAAGGGTACCAACAAAATGCTGGGAGGAAGGCTCTACGAAGAGATGTAAATTATTACATTTTATTTTATATGCTGACGACACCAGTGTGTTCATGTCTCATCACAATATTGTTTCGTTGCAAAATAGTTTCAATAATGAATTAGAAAAACTAAATAAGTGGTTAATTAACAAACGATTAGTTTTGAACATCACGAAGACAAAATGTATGATATTTACAAAGAAAAAAATTGAGAAAGAAAGAGTGGAAATTAAATTCAACAATTCAAGTATTCAATGTGTTCCATTTTTCAAATTTTTTAGGAGTATATATTGATGATAAACTTTCATGGCATGAACACATTGGTGTCGTTTGTAATCGTGTATCTAAAGGTGTGGGTATCCTATATAGATTAAAACACTTTCCACAATATATTTGATTATGTTATATTATGCTTTAATTGTCTCGCATATTAATTACTGCAATATTATTTGGTCAAACTCCTCTGATTACTTTATCAATAGATTATATATACTTCAGAAAAAGGCCTTAAGGATAATTTGCAACACTACTTATTATGCCCATACCTTGCCACTTTTTCAAAATCTCAAATTACTTAATCTGTTTGATATAAATAGATATAATATTGCAATATTTATGTTTCTTGCTCCAAATCGCTAATTCCTGATTCTATTTTGTCTAAGTTTTGCCTTAATTTTTCGTTTCATCAACACAATACTCGCAGTTTATTGATTATCATTTACCTTTAGTTCGAACCTCAATCTCTCGTAATTCAATTTTCTTTTAAGGCCCTTTTCTTTTTAACATTTACCTCATTCTTTAAAAACCTGCCGGACTCTTAATTCTTTTAAACGTAACTATAAACAACATCTTTTAAGTTTGTTATCTTAAATTCTTAAATCTATTTTTGTAGAAGCTACGCTGTGTTTAATGTATGTGTTTCATGTTTAATGTTTTGTTTAATGTATGTTATGTATTTAACTGTTGGGGTCAACGTCTTATAAGGCTATGTGCTCTTTTTGTTGGCCCACATTCTCATAAATATTAGTTTATATGTTTTGTTCAAATATTCTTGTATAATTATTCTATGTATGTTTTTTTTTGAGGATGTAAAATAAATTTGAATTTGAATTTGAATTTGAATTTGAATCCAAAAAAAAAAAAAAAAAAAAACATATCATGAAAACCATGATTAACTATTCATGCTTTAAACAAGACAACTTCAAAATGATGGGACATTTTTTTTTACTCACTCTGTATAAAGATTTCCATATTCTAAGCCCTTATTGGTGTCGGATTAATTTTACAGAGCGTTCATTTTTAAACTTTTGGGTAATGTATTTTGGAGCTAAAACGCGTGCTATAAAAATATTCACTGAAATAAATAAAAATAAATACCCTAAAAAGAATGACAAAGCACACTATTAGATATCAAATTCTGACTAAGTTTTTGTAACTAAATATCTGTCAGAATGTAACAATACTGAGAACAGATTATCGTGAAAACATATCATAACGAAAACAGATTATAAGTGTAGAAAGCTGATTGCACAAAATAAAGGATGGGAAGAAACTTATTAAGTGTTATATACTTTGACTGATCCACAGCGCACATCTCCTGAACGCTTTAAGGTTAATGCGGCGGTCACAACTCGCCGTATCTTCGACCTGCAACTCCCTACGATGGATTTCGTAGAAAAACCTTTACCTTTACAGAAACGCAGGAATCGCAGAAGTTGACCCAGGACCAGTGCGTGCATTGTACATGCAACGCAGGCTCCGTTGATGGCACGTGCTCTGTAGCCTACGACGAGTTGTGACCGCCGCATAAGCAAGTTGTAATGGCCTTTTGATTGATTCATTCCTATTTGAATAATCGTACCTTTTCAAACTTTCCGTGATCCATGACTCGTGTTCCATAGGCATGATACTGATAGGATTGTCTCTCTCTCTCTCTCCCTTCCACACGCATGCGCTGCCTCCTTCCTGACCCTCTATCTGCCCCCATCTCTCTCCTCTATATGCCCCGTACCCTCCTCCTCCCCCCTCTCTCTTTCTTTCTTTCTTTTTCTCTCTCTCTTCTTTCTTTCTCTCTCTTTCTCTCTCTCTCCCATCTCCCCCTCTCTCATTAAATTCTTCGACAAAACCCGATATGACAAACCCTTCCATACATATACACGCATACCATATTTTACAAGACATAATTGCGATATTGGAACCAGTGAAAATAAATTAAACTCTATACCAATTTTCAATGTATGTTTCTAACATCTGAATGAACACATATTTTTAGAGAAAAATAAACAATAGAGTGTTACTTGAAAAAAAAAAAAAAGAAGGAAAAAAAGGGGGATTAGAAAAACCGTGAACTTCACATATGACAAGCAGGCATTCCATAATGACTTGATGAAGATCTTTTACAACCGTGTGTAGATATAAGTGTTAATGATACGTCAATTTTGATTTAATGAAGCGTGGTATGCATATAACGCAACTAATATAATAATTACAGACGAATAAAACTATATCCTGACTTTATTGAATATTTTCAAATGACAACTTGACCTGAGTTTTCTGGAGCTATATAGTTTGTGGGTTGAGGTCGGGTCGGTTAACTATCAATTCTTGTTTATGTTGTGGGCTGTACGAGGATCACACTGATGTCATTACCAGTTGTCGGTGTATTACAAGGGGATGATGAGTATTTAACGAGAATGAAACGGGACTGAATTTCAAGTGCCAAAGTGATTATCATGATGCAATAAATACCCTTGTCAATTCTATTTCATGATTATGGTTCGCAATACACAGTATTCATTTATAGGTACATGATTGTGTGTCTGTAAACGTGATATAGGGGTATTCCCTTTTTACCTGATCTACCCGCCGTGTTTGTAACATCTGAACATTGCTAAAATGCGTGTATTTTTCATTTTACAAGCCTTTCTGTAAATTGTTCTTTTTTCATTCGTAGCCATAGTGTTTCCGAACATTTTTGTATATTTTTTAAAGTGTTTGTTACTTCTTTATTACTCTTTGCAAAGAAGTAATATCCATAAGGTACCAAAAAAGGGCCAGATAAGAACGGAAACATCGAAAGAAAAAATAAAATTGTTTTAGCCAATGCTAATGAGGATGCCCTCACAAAATCAGAGGTCATGATTATCAGCAAAGTATAATATATTCACTACAAGCAACTGATTTTAATTTGATTTATCGGCGGAATACAGTTCATTTTGAGAGATTAATTTAAGGAAACCCATTGCTGTATGACATTTATGAGGCTGTACATAATTTGCACGACAAATTAATTGCTTTTACTATTCCAGCTCCATTATAGAAGGGATGTGATATCAAGTAGTATGTGAATAACATGACAAATTATATCGGCATTGGGATCATATTTTATTCTTCACCTATTATTGTTTGGTTGTATTAGTATTTTAGAACTAGAAGTTGAGTATGTTTGATCGCGTGCCGACATTACAACCCAACCGAATATCCTACTGTCTGCGCATGATCCAGTCACACCGAACAGACTGTGCCCATAAGAACCCAATATTACAAAACAACCATCGTTTGTCGGTTTGAATTCCATCACGTGGTGTGGCTAGGGCAGACACAACGCACTCGTTTAAACCACAACTACAACAATATTTACTTCTGATGCATCACTGATTATGATGATCACTAGGGAAGTATTTTATATCAATAAACACATAGACACAGTTTGTTTGTTTCTTCTGCCCGCTTATTTTCATATCCTGGATTAGTCGCTGTGATATATTATTTGTTATAATATTTATGGTGATAATCTTAGTATCATTTCAAGCAATTTTCATAAAGTGAGCTGAAGACAAGTAGATTAATCTTTTAAAGTAGTTTTTTGTTTAAATTTCAATTAAATCAATACCACTACTTTCTCATAGAAACATTATATTAAGAGCTATATAAATGTTATCTATTATTATCATTATTATCTCCATTTTCACAACTTGATGGTATGTTGGTATATTAAACAGACTTCTTCCAGAAATCTAGGGTTACAGTCTATTCTCTATTTTATCAAACAGGTCCTCTGTTCATAGTTCACTTCTCTATCTAGTTCTAGACCTTCTGTATGTGAGCAGTTCTCCTCTGATATGATTTGAGAACATTCTGGATCGGGTATAGAACGGTGGGGATCTGACCCTACACAGTCATCTACTGACAATTATTGTTTCAATTGGGATAAAGGATCGGTGTTTACAGTACTGTTATGTTCGCCTCAAGTTATTCAGTTTTAGCTCTGTACTTGACATTTATAGCGATGGTATAAGAGGGATGTCTCCTAATGCATGAAATAGACGTTGAAGGTATTCAATTTGAAGTGCATCAATGGATGATGTCAGCTATGTACAAACTGGGGGGCGTTTCATGAAAGAACTTGTCGGACGTTTTATCCGACAAACTGTTATAAGTAACTAAAAGCTTGCATCTGATTGGCTGAGAGCAAATTTGTCGGATAAAATGTCCGACAAGTCCTTTGATGAAATGCCCCCAGGATGATAAGATAGAATGTTGAGGAGCAACATTCAAGATAGAGGACACGACGATCTAATTCGTTACAGTAATTGAGTATTTCTTTATTTGAAAAATATGCTACACACAAAAAATGAGAACTTGCATATATGAGTGATCACACTCAAATATCCAAGTATTTTTGACAATATAGTGATACACATCCATGAGTGCTTTCACTCAATAAAGCTACTTTGAAAACGCACCTAATCGAGTATTTTAAATTGACAAATAGTGACACACCAAAATGAGTTTATTAATTAACTCATTTTATTGAGTAACATAACTAATGTTTTGAGTACATTGCACAACTTTCTAGTGAGTAACGCTTTACATACTCAGAGAGTTAGTAGTAAAGGTTTAAAATCTCATCAACTTGCGTGTGATGAGTTTGTGCAACCTTTACTTACTGACTCTCTGAGTATATAAAGCGTTACTCACTAGGTGAGTCCTATCCTTTTTGTTTGTTTGTTTGCCTGTTTTTATAATGATATTTGGAATGTTCCGATGATATACACATCAACAATACACTGCATTACTCACTTCAGTGCATCAATTCACACAAACCAATACATTGCATTGATCAATGCATCAAATTACTCAAACTGTGTGACATGACTGACAAAGTAATGGGAAATCCATGCATGTTAATCTAGTTGTTAGTGTTATCAGACGATGTATATCATCGGAACATTCCTAATATCTTTATAAAAACAGGCAAACAAACAAACAAAGGATAGGACTCACCCAAAGACAATATTAAGAGCATGCAGGCTCTCCGCTCCCGTACCGCTCACATAAACAGAGTGTAACGCTATGGTTCCGCTAACATATGTACGTACGTATAAGCGTAGAACATACCTCGGTGCAGTCTCGATGTCTACTCGTGATCCGAGTAGGCGTACCGGGCGCAACATGTAAAAGTCCGCATAGCCAGTAAAATTACTCTCAAAGACTTTCACGAGACTTGAGACGTACGAAGACGTGTCGTAGTTTACTCATCTAGTGAATCAAGGCATATAGAATTTCTCAGCAATTCTCACTTTACTCGAT
The DNA here is from genome assembly GCA_940671915.1 of Paracentrotus lividus. Lineage (NCBI taxonomy): Eukaryota > Metazoa > Echinodermata > Echinoidea > Camarodonta > Echinidae > Paracentrotus > Paracentrotus lividus. The sequence continues at coordinate 22,118,068 of CALNVZ010003435.1, read as the reverse complement.
TGTTAGTGTTTTCACCCGATCATCCACCAAGCCGTACCAAGTTGAAGAGAAACTCACTTGCACATTTGTTTTACGTAATTGAACATGAAGTACTAGGGATACACAAGAAAAAAATTTATCGAGTATATATACTCAATAATTTTTTTTTTCTTGAGTATCCCTTAGTAAAAATTTTCGTACATGTTCTGGAAGAGCGGGTGTGTACTTTTAACAGAAACACAGATTCTGAAGTAAAAATACGTGATATACGAATACAAGCACTCGCCTTCAAGAGTAGCAAACGGGTTTTACTCATGTAAACTAGTTCTTATTTTTTGTGTGTAGTTCAAAAAATATTTCATTCGCATCTTAAATTATAACATTCAATTAATCAAAAATGAATCTCAAACAAGAAAACAAGACTATTTATGAGATGTGGTTTTTAAACAGACATCACGATAATATAATAACAGAAGATACGACTATATTATATCGACAATAAATATTGCATTATCATATACCGTCTCGCACACTTTATTTAAAACTAACAATTTTGCTCATAAGTATTCATACCCCTGTCATTTTTCAATTTTTTTTAAAAGTCGTGTTGCTAACTGGATGCGTTTCGTCAAACTTTCTTGTGATTAGTATGCTAATACCAACGACTGAACAATTAGGAAATTTAGAAATTTAGACAAATTTGGTATTCCAGGGGTAGTTTATTGACAGATTTATGGAAATGCATGGTCTTTGAGCCATCATTTGAGTCTACAGCTCCACGGACAAATTTTTCAGAGATTTTTGTCAGGAAATTTTGATTTCTCACTTCGGAATATTAATATCAATGTTGCTGATATACTATAATCGCACTATCCCCACTTTCTGGTCACTTATGCAGCACTTCAAGGATTCTTCAAGAAGTTCCACATGTGAAACTCTTTGGAAAAACCTCAATGGGCATGACAAGGAGTTCAAGATGTCTTCTTGAATTGCTCAATAAGCCTCGCTTGAAGCTTCTAAACTACCCACAATGCATTACCAAGGTTAGTATGGAAACCACTGACCAGCCAGAAATGAAGGTATCGCAAAACAAATACTGTATAGAGGAGATCTGTATAGAAACTGCCTCATAAAGACCCAAGATTTGCAGTCAGACCCACCGAGGGGCTTTTGGGCAGTTCCTTACCTTAGTTAAACCAAGATTATAATTTTCGTGCAATGATTTTACAAGTTGATTACAGTAATTGATTTTACGACAAAGATGGACTTTTTGCAATCTGGCGAAATAAAGACAAAGTCTTAAACTTAAAGAGCATTGTCCTGATTATAGCACATGACATCCCTATGTAACCATTATGGGCTTCCTTCTTTGTTGGTAGCACTAGAAATCTCTTAAGAATATGAGGCATCCTGATAAAGACGATTTTATTAAGATACTGGATGGAAACATGCAGAAGTATTCTTATAAAGGTTAATCTAGACAGAATTGGACATGCCAATACGATAATGTTCCAACGCATATATAACCAATTTAGTCAAGAAGTGGATCAAGGACAATCGTAATGAACGACCTGGAGTGGAACACTTGAAAGCCTTACAAGAATGCCACTGGAAATTTGTCTGGGAAGGTGAAAACTCACATGATGGCTCAAAGACCATGCAACCTGAGTCAGCCTGGAAGTTCTATAGAGTACTCATGGGACAAACCCCACAGAAGACCTGAAGAAAGGCTGTGGACACTTGCAAGAAATACTTTAGGTTGTCATTTCTAGAAGAAAAAAAAACTTAACAGCCGTTGTTAATAAGTGATGAATTGAACCAAATACCTATAGGATAAAAATACTTATTAACATGGTTTTTTCCCTAAATCTGTCAATAAAATACCCCTGAAATACAGAATTTGTCAAATTTTGAATCTTCCTAATTTTTTAAGTTGATGGTAGCATATTTTTTAAAAGAAAGTTTTACGAAACACATCCAGTTAGCAGAACGACTAAAAAAACTTGAAAAATGACAGTGGTACGAACACTTATGCGCACAACTGTATGTATAATATAATTATCTAATATATGAATAGGACCGCCCTTTTAATGAGGATATAAGTATTGCACGTCATTTTGAATAACGATGACAACTGGTGATGTGTGTCTCATATATTGTTGAAATTGTATACATCAGAAATTTCCGTCTGCGGGGCGCCATATTGATCGTAATTTTGGGGGCTGCACCTGCGCCCCACCCCTCCCTCCTATTTCCAAATCCGGAATTTGCCACTGGTAACCGTTTTACTCTCGATGGTTGTGATTGAGGGCTTGGATATATAGGTGATATGGAAATCATTAATCAGTGATCTAGATCCGATGACGGATTTGACCTACTTAATGGGGGGGGGGGGGGGGGGTATTTTTCACGGGACACGCGAACGTTTTAAGTATAAACGTGTCGAAGCCAAACAGTCGTTTTTGTATTCGACATTCACATCTTTCGGAAAATATTTTGTGTCCGTGAAATCGCTCTGCCCATCAAGACAGCGAAATGCGATGTCAATTTAAAGGGATAATAACTACGGAATTATAGCCGCAATTAGACCTCACTTTATACAGCGCGTATGGGGAAAAATGTAATCCAATTGGAGCTCGACGATAGTCCAAGCACATTTACTTCAGCAATCCATACGTAACATCAGACTAAAGGGCAAGTCTTCACCTTCGCAATGACACCTTTTTTTTCATCACATTTTGTCACTCATAACTGAATAAATTTCAAAGGAATGTGACCGGCACATGATACACTTTTGCAAGTTTTGTGAAAATAAAACAAGAGTGAAGGAATCCTTTCACTACCGCCACTCTTTGAATATGCTTGCGTTCGATGATGTGCTACACCAGTGAAAGCTTTCACTCAGTCTTGTCTCATTTTCTAAAAACATTAAACTGGATTTTGTACCGGTCATCTCCTGTCATATCCATCCAAGGCACTACACTGGATGCTTATCTAGGTAGTACGATCTCGAGTGATGCCAGCCTTGACAAAGAAAGTGATCATATACACTCAAATGCAAGTAGTGCTTTTGGCAGACTTCGAAAAAGAGTATGGACAAATCATCACCTCAAAACAGAGTCAAAACTTAGCGTCTACAGGGCTGTTATCATCTCAACTCTCATGTATGGGGCTGAATCCTGGACTCTGTATCGTCGTCATATCCGTCTTCAGGAACGTTTCCACCAACGCTACCTCCGTAGCATATTCAGGATACGCTGGCAGGACCGTGTGACCAATGCTAAAGTCCTGAAAATTCAAACACAACTATAGCATCGAAGCTATCCTCGTACAGGTACAACTGCGCTGGGCTGGTCATGTTACCAGAATAGACGACAACCGCCAAACCATGACACTTCTCTATGGAGAACTCTCTAGTGGCAAGAGCAAGATTGGGGCTCCTCGATCAACGCTTCAACAATGTTCAAGGGCTCTCTGAAGTCTAATCTCGCGCTAGGCAACATCAGCCACAAAACTTGGGAGGTAGATGCGATGAACCAAAATGCATGGAGACGCTTCATCAAAAAGGCATCTACCTCATTTGAAACGAAGCGTCTCACAGTCCTGGAAGAAAAGCAGAGCAAAAGGAAGGCTGCCGCCACCAACCAAATCGCAGCTACCGAAAAAAATAATGTCAGGGATCGGTTAATGTACCTATTTAGAGAAATTTGCGAGCGCAAAGCGCTAGCCGAATATTGTGGTTAATAATGACCTGAAGGTATTGTATTCTAGACACATTCTGAAAATTTACATCCCATCATTTCACTTTTGGACATCAGGAATCAGTCAATGGGCCTTTGTGAGAGAAATTTGCGAGCGTGAAGCGCGAGCTGAAAAAGTTTGCTTTTATAATGACACAAAGGTCGTATATTTTAGGCACGATTTAGAAACGATCGCCTCCATTTAAACCAAAATAAATATCGAATTTAATTCGAGCCCAGTACGAGTAGCAAAGATTTATCAGCGAGTAGTACCGATTGCTGTTCGAGTGATTCCGATCTTCTCTCGAGTTTAACAGAGTTTATTACGAGAGAAGTCGAGTATTTGCAAGTTGTCAAGAGCTTCATATAGTACGAGTCCTTGTGTCAGACTCGTGCTAGACTGGTATATGGAAACTTATGGAAATTTAAAGAAATTAACCTGATTTTTCACGAGTTTCAAAGAGTCCATGACGAGTCTTTCACGAGTTTTGCGAGTCTACTTCGACTTGTTTCGAGTTTGACCGAATCGTTCAGGAGTTCTCAAGAGCTTTACAAATTCTTAAAAAAAAAAAAATAATAATAAAAAAATTGCGCGAGCTTACTACGACCTCACGCGACTAGTGTCGAGTTGCCACATGTGTTTAAGAGCTGTGCCGAATTGCGGCAAGTAATGGAGAGTTATTACGAGTTAGATAAAGAGTTGTCGCGATCGCCCCAAAGCTCAACTCACCACTACTCGCGCAAACTCGTACTCCTAACTTGGTCTGTGTGAACAATGCATTCCCATGGTACGAGACGGGTTTGAGACTAGTCGCGGAGGCGTAAAGACGTCTCCTGAATCTCCACGACGTCTTTAATGAATCGAAGGAAAAATCGAACATGTTCATATCTATGAGATTTTGTCCGTCTCATATCGTCACTTGATATTTCGATCACATGTTTTCTTTCTTTCGTCCAAGATAAAACATCTCCGTCGAAAGCCCTTTTAAACACTAAGGAAAAGGTTTTCAAGAGGCAGATTAACATGGATGAGGAAATTAATAAATTAATGATAGTTTAACTTAATAAAGCACCTTATTGAGGAGATGAAAAGACAAAGAGTAAAAAAGAAAAAGAGTAAAAAGAAGCAAGTAATATTCTGTGATTGACCATAATTAAATGAATATCAAAAGACTTTAAATAAAAATTAGTTCATAATTCTAAGCGATTGATTAGTTCATGATGTCTTATTTGATACGTGTTTCGCCTATATACCCCGTTATGAGAATCTGAGACTAGGGGGAAATACATTTTGAAATTGATTAGTATTCCATTTGTAATATGATATTTCCAGACCTTCATGAAGTGTTGGTATAGAAGCCACCTCATTGGTACAACACTATTCAGATGTGGGTCATTGAACTTTAGCATGCTAAAGCAATTTTCTAATTTTTCCTGAATAGTTCCCATATCTGTAGGATGTGGCGAATAATTGGTCTAGGTGAGAGTTGGCTACCGTTCATGACCGTCATATTTTATCGGAATAGCTAAGCCGAGATTTGTTGGAGGGAATTCTTGATTGTGATCACGCGGCTTTGAATCATGATGAGTGTTTCAGAAGATTTCAGATTTATGAGACAAGATAAGAACGCAGGGCTTTCCTTCTGCAAGTCATTCAAACTTTCTGTTAATATCCCAAGAATTTCAGACATTCGTCATTTCTTCACTGAGTGAACTTGAAGCAGAGCTTTGTATAAAGCGACCCGTGTCAAGACGGGATAGACTTTATTCACATGTTAAAATGCTTCACTGTAGGCCAACTATTTTTCTTTTACCTCTAATTTATTTTTGCTTGTTTTGGTGGAATAATCAGGTGGTACATCAAAAGATCAATATCTGTCAGGGTATGTTAACTATGATACCTGTAAAAGACAGATAGATAAAATGAAATGAAGAAAAATTACAAGAAAATAAGAGAAGAAGAATTTCATTTGAAATCAAGGCATGATTGAAGGACTGGTCATATAAAACAAGACAGTTACCCCAGGAGAACAACCCCCACCAAATACACAAAACACTTTATACCCTATATTGGGGGCGGGGGTAGTTGTCCAGGGGGTAGTAACTTGTTTACAGTTATACTTAGTATTTTAGAATTGATTTTTTTTTTTTTAAATTCTGCACTTTTCTGTCGGCAACATGATGAGAGTTGAAATGGGTGACTAATAGATGCCTCTTGTTGAGATGGTTCCGTGTAAATCATAGGTAATTTCCATCTTGAAATAAAACTTGTTCACGGCTGCTATATGGAATCTGTGCGTCATGGGTTAAGTGCACGTTAATTTGAATACAATATCGAAAAGGCCTTGCTCTTAAATTTATGAAGGAAAGTATCACTTAGTAAAATCAGCACGCATGCGCGACATGACACCTGCATGTAGGCCTATTGATATTCAACTTGTCGGTTAATGTAATGCGTACGTGTGCTCGTCCCTGTTTATGCGAAACTATGCTTTTATCTTTCTTCGCCGTGAATGCTCAATGCCCGTCAATTCACCTTACCACATACTCGCGCTCAGTGCATATATATGCATGCAATAGTTCAGGCGCCACTTCAGTGCACTTATCATTAGTACACCCAGCACTCAGCAGACGATAATTCACCCATCCAAGTTCCTACTTATCTTTTGGCGTTTCGAAAGAATTAAACAGCTATAATTTGAACACAAACTTCAGTTCTGTTCAAAGATTTTTAGTCTTTATACAGAAAAAAATTGTGTTTAGGAAGATGATTTTGAAGTGAAATTCATTATTGAATCATGTTTGATCAGGTGAAGACAGCCAGCGGGATGGTGCGAGGAGAACCAGCGGCACATAGCCCCGGTAGAACCAATGCACCATGTGGTAGGATAAGAAGCAGCACGGCTTTATTGGTTCTCTATGCCCATCTATGTCTTTTCTTTGGCATTGGAATATCAACAAGCCTCACAGTCTTTCTCGATGACATTGTACATGAATTTGATTCGAGTATCACCACGCTTGGTATATTCTTCTCTATCCGTGCTCTTACGTTTGGCGTAACCAGTGAGTATTACTGCTTCACATTATTCATAAAACGTGATCGCCGCATTTGTGTCCCCATCAACCAATAGATTAAATACTATTTTAATTGTTTTACCTGACCGTGAGATAACCTATATGTTGGAAATAACAGAAGATTTTAGGGGGTGGACGTGGTCTTTAACCTGGGACCTGGAATTGTTTAGGTCACTGGCCTACGGATTGAGCAACCAGGTCTAATTTAAGATAATGATATTATACCATGTAAATTTTATTCTCGAAACGATTATTCGAAAACGTATATTTTGTTTTAGCTTTTTTACTCTTAATCTCTACCAGTCATTTGAATATTAAGATATGCAATGAATGGAAAATATGAAAAGATAAAATCCCCCTTTAAAAAAAACCCCCGTATGCCATTCATAATGGAGGAAGCAATTCTTTTAGCAGCGTTTATCACATTGAGTGTATTCGGTATGCTAAATGAGAATTTCTATCAAAGCAAGGTGAGGCACCATAGTTATGGTCTTTCCTTCGTTTGATTGTAAATAACTCAAATGTGTAAACTAATATTATAACTTAATGAATGTAACTTTTGTTTAGATTAAAGTGCATATGCAATTTTGTTCAATAATATTCTTCAATAAATTAGGTCAAATTCGGTATACTAACTTAGATATTCGCCTTCACGCCCAATCCAATCTATAGGCCCATGATTGAACAAAAGGTAATCTGAAAGGAAATGGTATATTATTTAAAATGATTTCATTTTTCATAAAAAATTGTTTTACTAAAACAAGAATCCAATTGAAATCCTATTTCACATGCTTCATGTAGATGTTACTCTAGTCATATCCGAACCCTATGACTAATCTAAAGAGGAATTGGTGCTGCTTGAAAAGAAAGAACCGACAATAATAACAACAGTCTGTGTCAAATAAAATGGTACGTGGAAAACTTTTGTTTTTGTTGAAACTTGATTACATTCTAAAAGTTTTTGATATTTCCATAAAGTAGGAAAATGAGCCTTTCTTCTGCATTTTTTTTTCCCCATCCCATTTGGTGCTGTAGATCTTGGGGTGACCAGATTTCTATAATCAAGTAAAATGTATCACCGAAACAATGGACGTGTGTAATTTCGATAAGCTCGTCGCCGCACAAAATTTAGCCTAACTTTCGTTGTACAAAAGCAAATTATACAAAACAAAGTACATCAGCAAGAAGAATCTTTCGGCTTTAAGTTGGTACCACATACACACATAATTTGAGAAGATTTCATTCCTAAATGATTTTTTTCCCGACTGTACCATTTTTTTTTACACAGACTGTAGTCATGGTAGTAATGCTTGCTAGCACCTTGACCGATAATAGATGTAATAACTTGATTGATTGATCACAAAGACAGATACTAATCTTTATACTTCGATGAGCTCCCAATTGACTTGAAACATGATTGATGTATCTCAATACATGATCAAATTAGCAATGATAATTAAATGCTTGACCTCGCTATTCAATAACCAGTTAGGGCTAATCCATCTAAATTAGCTCCATTTTCTAAAGTTAGAGACGAAAAATAGTTTTTGTGAATTTCAAACAAAGATAATTATGATATTCATCTTTAATTGTTATCCCCATTGATGCGAAAGTGCGTGTGTAGCATATATATATATAAACCCCTCAAAAAATGTCTTGCAATTCAACTTTGAGTCCTCGTATCTTTTTTGTTAATTGTCTATAATTCATTAATTTTATACCATTGGAAAGTTCATTTATTCCTCTTTACACTGATACCCCATTTGTAAAGGTTGTGCAATGCTTGAATGCACAGTATTCCCGAATACAAATCAAAGTCAGAAGTGGAAAGTTGCTAAATGAATGGCTATTGTTGAAAGGCAGAGTTTCTATTGAGTATCATTAAATGGGTCATGCATTATTCCTCAATGTTTTCACTTATTGTTTGGAAGAAGAAATGTGCCTTGCCCAAGCTTTTTGCTTGGCAGTGCTTATTTTTCATGATTAGTCGTTTGATAAAGCTAGGATGGCGCGCTTATCAAATGTTGAGATACGGTTCAAGAACAGAGAACGATTGTGTGCTGAAATGGACAAAAAAAAAAGTTTGTTTTGATACTGCTTGCTTTGTTTGTTGGAGATGGATGAAAAAGAGATGAGTAGCGAATTTGTTATGCTGGAAACTTGCAATAACCTGTATGTAACCAATACACAAGTAATGCTCAAACCACTCGCTGGTTATTAAAACAGTTCTTTTTACAAACAAATTAACAACAAATACTACCTTAAATTACCTGAAACATTATTTGACATTCAACCAAGAGTATCCAACATTGTATTGAGCGCCTAACGCACAAACCAAACAAACACAAAGAAACACAAAAACCTTTTATACAGTTAAGAACTCGATGTAAGCAATAGCCATTCATTTGGCAACTTTCCTTTTCTGACTTTCATTCGAGTTTGCGAGTACTGTGCATTTAAGCATAACATAACCATCACAAATGGGGTATCAATGTGACAAGGAATAAATCAACTTTCCAATGATATCAAATTTAACCATCATAAACAGTCAAATAAAAAGATATGAGGGCTCAAAGTTGAATTGCAAGACATTTTTTGAGGGGTTTATATATATGTATATTATATAGTTATCTCTCTCTCTCTCTTTTTCTGTTCCCATCCGTATGTACATGTATGTATGATGATGATGTGTGTGGGTGAGGGTGTGTGTGTTCTGTGTGTATATCTCCCGCTAACCATCCCCTCGTCTGATGTCAGATATGGTAGTGAACAGATCGATATTGACCCCTATTATAATTGATAATGAAAGCTAGCTCTGTATGTTTCTCGTTGATATTGTGCCGTAGATTCCCAGTAAAGTGAGTCAATATGATTCCCTTGTCATGCCATTTCATTTCAAATAACATTTATTTCCTTTTCAAAATACATAATACAAATAAATAATATAAATCATGTGAAAGGAGGCCAGAATCTCTGTAAGCAAGAGGCTTGATTCAACGTCGCCATGAAAATACATATTTACACAAATACAATATCATAACAATATCATAGTATAACAATTTACGAGAAATTGAGGAAAAAGAAAAAGAAAAGAGAAGGGAAAAATAGATATAGACAGAAAGTGGAATTAGAGGGAAGAAAAGAAAAGAGAAATAGAAAAATACAAATGCAAAGAAATAATGCAACATAATATGCTACTGATTATATTGTACAAAGTATACATTTTATAGACAAGTAAACATGTGGATTGAGGAGCATGTTTTAGTGGCTTCATTCAAATCGTTCCAGAGTTTGGTACCAGTAAACCGGATATTTTGCTAAAAAGCAATTGTTTTGTGTCTGGGGATAGGAATATCTTTCACAGATCTCGTGGGATAATTATGTATAGTAAATAGTGGTCGTATTTTAAGAGTTGTGATTGGTTGAAATGATGTCACGTGTCATTCACGTTTTTGTTATATTGAACGGTTTTTGTTATATTGAACGGTTTTTTTGTTATATTGAACGGTTTTTACCTGTGTTAAAATGAATGGTGAAATCGACTGCCTTGTTGCGCTAGCGCGTAATAACAGTAAAATGGTGCGCACAACAATAGACACGCGGAGCAACAATATACGTCACAATAGCTTAATTAGCACCAAAAGTTTGACAAACATTGGCAAAGACAAAACTAGATTAGGCAAGGTCAAAGATTTAGGGGTCTATTTACTATTAATAAATAGTGCATGCTCTATTAATGCAACATTACTGACCATGTGAACTCCAAATACTAAATTATCCCTCGTGCACATCTGTTTCAACTCGGCCTACGGCCTCGGTGAAATAAATGTGCCCTCGGGATAATTTAGTATTTGTCGTGCACATAATCTAGTATGTTGCATTGTAGAGCATGCACTATTTATATAATATTGCAATTATAATCGTTCAGGGAAATACTTGTGAATACATTTGTACATAAAAACATAATGCTGGAAATGGACAAGATCTTTAAATTGTAAAAGTTTCAGGTCATGAAATAAAGGGTTGGTATGAGTTCTAAATGGAACATTGGTGACAATTCGTATTATTTTCTTTTGTAATAAAGTTAGCTTGCTTAGGTTAGATACACAAGTATTGCCCCAGACAAGAGTGCAATATGACAAGTATGGAAGAACTAACGAGCAGTACAAGTTTCGAAGAATATTTGGAGAAAATAAAAAGTGAAGTTTATGTATAATACCGATGTTTTTGCAATTTTATTTTCTACTTCATGAATATGTGGTTTCCAAGACAGCCAACTATTGATATATGCGCCTAGAAATTTGGTTTTCTGAACTCTTGCAATTCTGTATTGTTCACTTCTATTTTCATTTCATTTAATCCAAGAATTTTGTCCTTTTTACTAAACATGGTATAATTGCTCTTTTTGGAGTTTGACAGATAGCCGATTGGCTTGCAGCCATACACATACTTTACTCAATTCTATATTACCAACGTCATATAGGGAGTTAATTTTGTGTTGGAGTACAGTAATGGTGGTATCTCACTTCGCGGAGACGTCTCCACGACGGATAAAAAGTATTAGAGACGTCTCCGATACCCTTTTCCGTTGCGGAGACGTCTAGCTCTGAGACCGTCTCCGCGATAATTTTTAAAACTGTCTCAAAGCCGCTTCAAAACCGTCTCAAAGTAGTCCCAAAGTAGTTTCCGAGAGTCCCACGACTCATGAAACGTCGCAGGGACTGAGTAGACGTCTCGGAGACGTCCCGGAGACAAGTTTCAAAACCGTCTCCAAGCTTTTTCAAAACCGTCTCAAAGTAGTCCCAAATCCGTCTCAAAGTAGTTTCCGCGAAGTGAGATACCACCATAAATTAGTATCATCTGTATATAAAACAAAAGAGAGATCCGATGTCGATTTGTAAATATCACTTATGTAGATTAAGAATAAAAGTGGACCTTGTAGTTTTAAACTTTATCGAAGATTTCTGAACTTGGAACACATGATCTGTTTTATATCGAGTCATCTGCATAGACGAGAATCTGTTCCTCCTCAAAGTCGATTTACTATTTTCATCAAACTAGTGTCCGATTGAATGTAACATAATGATGGAAGCAATGCCCCTGATGGCTGTATTGAGTCATAGTCAGTTTCCCTCACATATGAACTCCACTTCAAAGACACCATACATTCAACCGATACCGATCTATATTCATGTGACTCACCTCCATGCTCACCCTCCGACCGTAATGACAATGCAGCACATGCATATGGTAATATTCAAATATTTATGCTATATCTTTCAGAACAGCGTAAAATGTACAACCTTCTATGACGGATTTTATACAAAAATAAAAAATAAAATAAAATAAATAAATAAAATTAAAAAATTAATAAAATAATGTTTTTTTTTTCCTTCGCGCAGGAGGTTTTTCAATACCTTTTCTACTGAAACGTACCATGACGTTATGCAACATGCGTAACGTACATTCGGCTACAAATGAAACTTAGTCAACTGTCAGTTGTGACCACTGCAATCTTTATATCTTTATTTTATTATTATTATTATTATTATTTTATTTTTTATTTTTTATTTTTTTTTTTTTTGGGGGGGGAGGGGTGAAGCAAAAATGAACGTCAACAGTTGAGCGATTCCATGTTGTGTTGTACGGGATATTAATAACATTTCACATCTTTTCGACATCATGAATGAACCGATTTTTTTTTTTTTTAATTTTTAATTTTTTTGTTGTTGTTGTTGTTGTAATTGATGGTGTGAAATATTTCAGTCGGTGTCTTGTTTTGGTAAAACAAATCAAATGTAACATTATGTTCTTTCAAACCGGACTGGGCATGAACAGGATTTTTGATCTAGTGATGGACTTCCACATTGTTTTTTTTTCTTCTCTTCTTCATTTTGAATAAAGATTGTATTGTATATATCTTTATTACACACATTTAAAAAATGATATGTTAGTTATGTACTGCATGACTATTACGTGTGCATTCGACAAATGCAGCCCACACAATGTATATTTATGTATATTTATGTATATAGTTGTTTATGCTTTGTAATAAATGTCAATCAACATTTTGAATGCTCTGGTCAATCTTGTCAACGGTCATGTCGTTGATGTCTTGTTCAAAGCAACCTTATGTGATATTTAAACTACATTATTCAGCCTACAGATCCCCTTCTGGCCTTTTCTCAAAACATGTCAAAACAAGAGACGGTGTAATTGATAAATAATTACATTGTAATGACAAGTATGGCCATGTTTGTTGCTGAGTAGAATAGAGGCCTTCCACTTCAACGAGGACACTATAAGCTGTCAATTTACAGCCAAATAAAACTCCAAACACAAGGCAAGTCTTCTGATTCTCATTTATAGCTCCTACATGATAATGAATGGTATATTTAAGGGTATTGCTAAAGAGTGGCTGCAAGCACTTTCTCAAGTGGGTATTACTTTCAATCCAAACTGTGATCATGAGGTCGCTATTCAACCAAAAAATAATGTTTGAACTTCAAAATAGAATAAACATGTAAATTAATTGCAGTGACAAAGGGATTATAAAAGCGAGTGGGACTCGTTTATCAGCAGTGTAAAAGGTGACATTGTCCAGTATAAAAGATAAATGTACAAAGTAAAAAGTCTGAAAGACATATTGTAGGTCTATGGTGTAATTAACCAAATCTTGTTTGTAGCGGCTACAGTTAAAAGGGTTTAAAGTCATGGCGTGGTGACCCTTAATAATACCGTATAGAGCGCGTTATGACGATGAAAAATAACTGTATAACTTAACGGCTTATATGACAAAAGGACGTAATACAAAGAGGCTTAAGTTAAATAGATTAAACTAATGGCCAAGTTGAGATCCGATGCATTCTGACAATAAACCGCAATTGTTTGTGAATACCAGTTTGAGATCTTGGAATTACAAATGTGCTCATCATTCTTTATGAGGATTACGTAACCGAAGGAGGTCATCAAAGTTTAAAATCCATTTTTGAGTTTACCAGTGTCACCAGGAAATACAATATAGAAACCATGACTGTACTAGTAAATACACGTGTCAGTTATAAGAAAAGAAATGACAAACTAGAACGTCATAGAAGAAATGGTGTATAAATAGGCAGGATATTTAAAATTTGTTTTGCTTTTGTTGTTATAAATAATGTTTGATGATTTCTCCAACATTGACAGAGATTATCAATTTGTCCTTATTAGTGAATTTGCATGAAATGAAGGGTAGTAACATCATTGAAATGATCAAGAGTATTGCACAGCTAAATATCTCAAGTACAACTTAATGCATACGAATCCATCTTGCTCTCTATTGAACATTGAATTGCCGTTTTAATTCAAGCTCATATAGCGGCCTAATATTACAAGGATAAACAGAGCTTATTTTTTCTGAGTTACACAAGAGTTTTTTTAAAATAGAATTTAAACATGTTAAATGGAACATGCCTGTGATTCAGGTTGGTTTGATTTCCGCATTCTACTTGTTTGCTTATAATCTCTACTAAAGATGTCGATCGCATGGGAAGTCCAGTTCACAAACACCAAAGGCTTGACATGATTGTCTTTCCTATCTTAAATCATTGTTTTTATAAAGCGCATTGTGAGTGTAATAATTAGCCAGTCTTATTGAGATAAGTGTAGCATTTACAAGGTATATTAACAGAGAAATCGCGTTATTTGCCACCTATCTGTTGTACCAGTGTAAAAGGATACAATAGCCTCTTCCAACCGATATTTCATTCGTTGAATTTTCGTCTTATCTAAAAGGTAGATAAAGGATTTTATAGATTAACGTTTTAGGGGTAGATATATATACATTAATCTGTATACATTTCAGCTTGAGATAAAGACCCACACGCCCAATTATGATCATGTCTCATTTATTTCAAAGTCAGGATGAATCTTTTACATTTGACCTATAATGTGACCTGTAACTCGTAGTATATCGTGTTGTACTCGAAATGAAACATATATATATACTCTACCGCTGCTTTTGATTGCAGCATAACCATGATCAATATCAAACCATCACATGCAAACCCTCTCGGACGGCAAGCAGACAATGGCGTCCCCTGCTTTCTCCGAGTTACCTATTATCAGGATTATAAGACTATTATACTCTAATAATTATTATTTCAATTCAATGTTAGTCGATAACTGTTTTATTGTGGATGAAATTGTGATGTCATATTTATAAAGAGAATGGTACGTCCCAAAGGCGTAAGGGTAGTATCTCACGTTGCAGAGACTTCTCCCCGACTGATGAAAAGTATAAGAGACGTCTTGGATACTTTATTCCGTCGCGGAGACGTCTCGGAGACGTCTCCGCGACGTGTTCGCGACAATTGTCAAAAACTGTGTCAAAGCAGTTTCAAAGAACCGTCTCAAAGTAGTTTCCGCGACGTCTCCGAAAAAAGTTTCATAACCGTCTCCAAGTTGTTTCAAAACCGTTTCAATCTATTCCCAAAGCCGTCTCAAAATAGTTTCAAAGTAGTTTCCGCGAAGTGAGATACCACCCTGAGCCTACATTATCAGTATACCCACACATCTATTGACTTAAAATCCAAAATTCTCTTCGGAATATACTTGGATATCATACACGACCCATTGCATATGATGAGATGGTTTCTGATGGAATATTGAGATGATCATTCATTCCCCCCAAAAAGCCCCGATTTATTCAGGTAAATCCCTTAGTTGATAGTTCCATGCGTGTTTGTAGATGTAATGAATTCTATTTAGAGCAAAGCAATTGTTGAAATTGTATGTAATCGATATATATTGTAAATGGTTGATCAATTCTTTTTAATCGTCACGGCGAGTGACATGGCAATACTGATGCCAAACGAACGAATCAATCAATTACTGACAAAGAAATTAAATCATGTAAATGGAGGGGAATGTACTAACAAACTGCTCTAGAGTACACGTTATTCCATCAACTGATCAATAAAAGGAATAACGCATTTTTGACGAGGCATCTTCCAAATTGGTGATTATTTTGTCAAAGCCAAATTGTGCTCATAAACTATTGAGTAACTTAGTGAAGGCTTGCAAAAATCTAAGCTGTGGAACTATGCACACTGTCAGTGCATGTAGGCCTGATAATGTGTCAAGAAAACACTGAAAAAATCATTTCCTCAGCATCATTATACGCTTCACAATAAGTAAAAAGGTTGATTATTTCTCCTCCACAAACTGCGTGGCTAACGTAATCGTACGTTTATGACTATGCTGATAATATTATATCATCAACATTTCAGCAATTAAACAATGTATACATTACTGTCTGACCTTAAGGTTAAGCAATCCCTGTAATTGGTAATGGCATTTTGGTATTATTCATTCCTCATTTGCATAATGATGTACGATTGTAATCATGTAATATCAAATCCAATAATTCATTGACTGTTCGATCCGGATTACAATCACTCTCATGGCGTAGAAATAATTGGTTGTTGAGGAGTAAATGCACCCAAAGAGAAACTTTTGAAGAAACAAGAAAATACGAAGAAGAAGCAGTATAAAAAAAGAACTTATTAGACTACATGATAGGATTTATCGAACAAATATGTACAATTAAAATGAAGCTGGAATCAATTCGTTATGTATGATAGATATACCCCAAAAAACTACATTTATAATAATCATCAGGGACAGCCCCGTTTACATTATCGAAAGTCAGCTGCAGTATGATGACATCCCAACTCGGGGGGTTCCAATACCCCCCGAATGTGTTATTGATCATAACAACTCATATCAAATCAATAATGCGTATTATTAGAGCATTATGACGGAGGTTACCAATGACGAAACATTGTCAGAACCAATATTGTGAATAAAAGTTTAGCTAAGCTGACATGAGCTAGCCTTCTTTTATGAGTTGGCATCAGTATTGTTATTTCACTTGGTCTTCTAAATATTTAATGAAAAGGAATGATAATTGTTCGTTGATAATTAATTGTTCGTTGATAATTGTTCGTTGTTGATATTGAAGAAAATAAATCGCGCGTGGGCAACGTTCCACCGAGTGTGGGAGGGTCTTCCCCAAATGGAATTGCATTCTGTGATATTGGTCAATACTGTTTTCACATAGCAGACGCGTATCCAGGATTTTGCACCCCGGGGGCCCGACGTGATTGTGGCGCCCCCAGTAGTACACCCATTTCCCCCCGTCACTCCGGGCAAGCAAAAAGATATATTTTTTAAGTCACGCCGATAAGCGGCGGCATTTCTACCTTTGGTCGTCAACAATATAGGTGGATATATGTATTAAGCGCTATATAAATGTAACTATTATTATTGTCATTATTAACAATCAAAACAAATTTTATTGCAATAAAAAGTTTGGATCATCATCAGAAAAAACAAACAAGGTCATGTATCTGCCATAGGGGTAGGGTTAAGTCGCTCAATCGGGTATTAATTTTTCCTCCTTTTTTTGTTTGTTTGTTTCTTTTTCATCAATTTGGCGCACCTCAGTTGAAAGTCAATTTGGCGCCCCCTTGGGTGCCCATCCGGGATCTGGACCCCCGAGGGCCCCCAAGCACATTTATAGGGCAACCAGTAATAATATATATTTCTTTTAATTCTTTAAATAAGCATTAATTCTCTCAGATATAGGCCTACATGCATGCATCCACAAGTTTTATGTCATCATAATATTATATGCACGTTGAGAGTTAATTCTACTCAACAAAGAAGATCGACTTTAATTAATTATATTAATGTGCATCTCATTATAATACAATTTTCAAGGTTATTTTACGTTCAAATTAGGTTTATGATCAAATGATAAAGGGGTATGATACCTTGTATGAGCGGGGGAAATACAGCGAAAAAGAAAGGGAGAGAGAGAGAGTGAGAGGTGGGGGTAGGGTGGATATGATATTGGTATCTAGATAGAGAGTGAAAGGAAGCGGTGGAACTAATAAATTGATATTCTTGATGAGAATGGTATTGATGTAAAACCAGTAGCATAGAAGCGAGTAAAGGTTATCCTGTCCTCCCGTGATGCATCCAACTATATCCATTATATTCCGAGTATATTAAATGTGGTTTACAAAATGGACAAGTGATGTTGGTACACGCGGCGTGGTGCAAGCAGCGGTCACCAGATTGGCATAGTTTAGCTCTACCGTCCTGTGATACACACAAAACAAACCTTCCGTTATCATTATGATGAGTTAAGAGACCGTTGTGAATATGATGAGTTAATAGTAATTGGCAGGCATCAAGGTCCATGACATACGATTGCATTTACTTCATACCTCATCATATTTCTCGTTATGTTTATGGTTAAAAAATAAATGAATTGATTTTATTATATATTTATATATTAATTTAAAAAAAAAAAGTTATATGAAGATAACAGAAGGAGGGTCCTTCCAATGATATCGAAGTGGAATGAGATTGAATGATTGTTAAAGGGGAAGTTCACCCTGGAATTTTATTGGTTTTAAAAAACGCAGAAAAAATAGATAAGTTATGAATATTTAAAGTTTTGATTCTGTGACGTCACATGCGAGCACATCTCCCATGTGTTGTGTATGTAACTTCCATAAATTTGTCTTTTTTCATGGTTCTTGATAAAGGAATGGGCCAATTTGATACATGCGTGTATGGGAACATAGGTCTGATGATATATCGACCGCACAGGTGAAATGAGTAATATTCTTCTAAAAAGATGCAATTTATGGACTTTACATTACATAACACATAGGAGAGCAGCTCGCACGTGACGTCACAGAATCAAAACTTTAAATATTCATAACTTCGTTATTTTTGGGTCGATTTTCTTCAAAACTTCACTGATATTTTTATTTTATTTTCTTGTATTTTTTAAAAGCCAATAAAATTCCAGGTTGAACTTCCGCTTTAATAATCACACTGCGGCTCAATTGATGGTTATCATGATGACCATAGGAGGACGGTGCTCATCATAATACTCTTAATTCAGCATTTTTGAATAGCGCGATTCTACAATGTTTGGGGTTTATAAATTTCTCATGGATTTACGATATCAGATGAATGAAACGCCATTGATGAATGGATTGACAATGAAGTCTGTTCTTAAGAAAATTCAGAAATTATGATTGCTTTGTCGATATAATGTTAATGACTGGAAAAATTATTTTCGTTTATAGTAGTTAGTAAACAAAATATAATTGGTGTCATATAATTCGCACTTTGCAAACTAAAATCGATTCGACAAAAAGTAAAAATCACATTGTAAGCTAAATTCGATTCGGTAATAAATCAAAATTAAATTAAGATAATCAGATAAATGTTTGGAGAAGAATAAATCAATGAAAAAAACAAACAAACAAACAAACAAAACCAATAAACAGACGCGCAAACAAACATGAATAGCCTATGTCCTTAATGAAGCAGGTCTAGGCCCTCTTGTTGCGATTAAAAGCATAATAAGAAAATGCGTTTGTTTGCTTTTTTTTATGTATGAGTGTCTGGAGTATACCGGTGACCGATAACACTCGATGTCACTTCACGGAGACTCTGAGGTGTCTCCGAGATGTCTCTGTAAAAAAAAAAAAGGTCTCATAAATACAAGTATGAAAATGTTTGATTGAAATCTTGCAACTCATGAGACAGCCGTCTGAAATCCGCCACATGGAAAATGAGATACACCCATGACTGTTACAGTTTGGTGTTTGGTCGATAGGAATAATAGAGACCTCTTGGAATGAATGTTTGAGGTGACTGACAAGTGGCATTAAAAATTCATGTAGGTAGGACTAGAAATCTTGTTGCTATGGGAACCCTAACAGACAGATGTCTTTCAATCAATCGCTAATCTATAATCAAACTTCTCAAGAGCAAACAGGTGTGCATGAGAAGGAAAAATTACCGCAACCCCCCTTTTTTCAAGATTTTTTTTTTTTAAATTTTAAGAATTTAAGTAAGAGCAAATGGCGTACATTTGTTTTTTCGTCAGGTGAAAATAATATTGATATGATTAGAAAAGCGCTTTTTTTTAAATACTTTAATTTTAAAAAGAAGACCTGGGGGGCATTTCATCAAAGGATTTGTCGGACAT
The DNA here is from genome assembly GCA_940671915.1 of Paracentrotus lividus. Lineage (NCBI taxonomy): Eukaryota > Metazoa > Echinodermata > Echinoidea > Camarodonta > Echinidae > Paracentrotus > Paracentrotus lividus. Next base: position 22,098,211 of record CALNVZ010003435.1, on the reverse strand, counting down.
TTTATCCGACAAACTGTTATAAGCTACTGAAATGCTTGCATCTGATTGGCTGAGAGCAAATTTGTCGGATAAAACATCCGACAAGTCCTTTGATGAAATGCCCCCCTGGTATTAGGAGAATATATAAACGTATTTTGGTGATATATCTTTGAAAAGACAAATGACCTAGACAACGACTATCGTCGGCCTCATGCCAAAAGGGCCTTAACATTTTTAAAGGCCATTCATATTGTACACATAATAAAAACGGTAAGGCCCCTCTGGCATGAGGCCGACTATGGTCAGTCTAAACACGGCACTGCATATGAGAAACGATGAAAGGGATGAGAGTAGATATATCAGACGGTGCACGGCTTTGGCAGAAAGGCAAACTAAATATGAATAAATTTATAAGCATGCATCATAATTCTAGAGACGGAAAGAGAACGGGGATAGAGAGAGGAGGAAATGAGAGAGAGAGAGAGAGAGAGAGAGAGAGAGAGAGAGAGAGAGAGAGAGAGAGAGAGAGAGAGGGAGGGAGACTGGGTGTATAGAGTGAATATAATTAGAACGAATGGTATGAAATCCTGGCTAAGAGGTTTGCGGGAAACCGCATCTTTGTTTTTCATTTGTCATTCCATGACAACTATTTTGACATATCAACAAATCACAAATTCTTGATTGATTTTTGTTTCGGTTTAAAAGACTAATTTCCATTCCAGTCAATAACATATCAAGTTATGAAATCGATTATGTTAATAGTATTTGCAGATGCATGTTAGGACAAATTCTCATGATAATTTAAATGACAAAGAAAGTCTTTGTATATTGGAATTAGGGCTTATCACATCTAAATGTAATATTGAAACATATTGCTAAGCAGGAGGTGAGATATGAACAAATTAAATGAAGGATATTGTTTTACAAATTGTTTGAAGAAATGTTCTTATAATTAATATGTCGTGAGCCGACCTATCACTGTAGTGATATCAATAAAATCCACACTGTCTACTTTATCGATCTGAACAGATTAATTATTTAATATATCTAAAACTCGTTTCTTGATCATGTTGATGTGAAATTTTCTTCAAAGATATCATAAAATCGAATCCAAGTCAAAAGAGGCTTCATTCTGGAACCAGTGTTTTCTGCATTTGCCCTCAGTAGCTAAAAACCGTGTCTGGAGATGGGGAGTGGCTTCAGTCCCCCCCCCCCCCTTTCAGCAAACGTGTATAAAAGCGCGAAAGTGACAACTTCATGTGTTTTTAAACCTCTATTTAAAACTCCCTCTACATGTACTACCAAAATCGCTCCGCATCTCCTGAATAATTTGGGCAATGAGTTAGTCGCTTTTCATTCCGTGGCTCATTTTTAGTTGATCTTCATCATAATATTACTGATTGTTGTAAGGCTGAAACCAAGTTATAATGTCCTTATTTCTAAATGTGGCGAATGTTAGAAGAATGATCATAATATAATTAAAAATAATGATAAGGAAAACATCTCACCATATGAGCAATTAAATAAGGCTGTGCTTTTATTTCAATAATGATGAACGCTGCTGAACTGCCGAAATCTGTTTTTGAAATTTTCATGAAACGGGTAACAAACTGCAAATTCATTGCAAGTATTATCTCACTTGAGGGATATGCATTCACATTATACTTGTCACTTTTAATCTGGTCATATATTAATTAACTTAGACATGTTGATCAAAAATTCGTATTGATTGAATCAAAACCCAATCTTGAATGCCATTACAAATGTCGAATTCTATTTTTCAACGTGGAAATCTTATTAGGATAACATAATGGCAGTGCAACCAAAAATCTTTCGATCACGATCACAAATGAGACAATAATGGTTTTCCTTTCAATTTACTAATACTGCTGAATGCAAAAGCGATTAAATTTTCTTATCATAATAGTCTGTCTTTGCAACCTTTAAAATATGACGTATGAATAACTACTCTTTATAATTTAGAATAAAAGATAGTATGGCAATCATCCTAATTGATTATGTCTATGCTAGTAATGAAATTCAGTAGTCAATTCAACCTTTGACTTCAGAATGTCACTACTCAATTTAATACGGATTGAAAAATGTCATCGGCTAGGGTCGTAAAATTGTATACTCGGATGGCGATCTTAATCGGTTTGGCATGCTCAGGTAGACGTACTCGGTTCGGCATGCTCGGGTAGACGATCTGTTCGGTTCGGCATGCTCGGGTAGACGATCTACTCGGTGCGGCATGCTCGGGTAGACGATCTGATCGGTTCGGCATGATCGGGTAGACGATCTGCTCGGTTCGGCATGCTCGGGTATACGATCTGATCGGTCCGGCATGCTCGCGTAGACGATCTGCTCGGTTCGGCATACTCGGGTAGACGATCTGCTCGGTTCGGCATGCTCGGGTAGATGATCTGATCGGTTCGGCATGCTCGGGCTGAACTGTCTGGTCAATGTTGCGAATATCGTGTGTGACATTAATTTTTTTCGCTTAAGGACAACTGTTCTGTCGATCCTAGTTATTTATTAGGCTCAGCACGAGCCTCCAGGATAATAGTTGCCATCATCACTCCGGTAAATGACTAGACGCCATGCGTACTAGCCAAGAGTCTACCAGACAGGTAATGACATGGCGTTGAGTCAGAAGAATTGTCAACCTGGATCATAATTCAGTCGATATGAAAACCTCAATCCCACCACGTGTTAATATAATATGCACAAACGTCACGATCAGCATCATTTAAGCTTATGACTTCCTGCAGCAGATTTTTTAGGGTTAAGTCAAAAGGTGCATTGCCCCATGAATTCGTCTAATCCCGTTTCTCCTTCGTTTTTTTTTCCATTATACTTTTCTTCAGGTGCGGATCAAGCAGTTCCTGCAAAGGGGATGGGGTGGATGGGGGATGTTAATTTTGGTCCTCGTACAAAATAGAGTTATCTTTCAAGTCTAATTAGTAGCAGTTTATTCATCCCTTTGCAAAGGAGAGGGTTTTTTTTCTTCATATTCTCCCTTTTTTTAAAGTCTATTTTTTTAAAAATAACTCATATGATTTGTTGTGTGTTAAAGTATATTCTTTATAATTTACATTATTTCTAGAAAATGTGTCTGAAATGTTGGTCAGTATGAGGTGCCAGCTAAAATATGTTGAGATGTATTTTTTGGATTTATACTTAATAAAATATTAATTAAAATTATTAATTAATAAACTTGAATTGAATTGAATGAAAATATCCTTTTCCATTAGGGGTAGGTCATTAAAAAATGAAACAATAGTAAACAGTTATTTATTATTTTTTATGTGGTCTATTGAAATGTTTGAACGACCCAAAGGGCAAATGCAAACCAAGATCATCTGTACGTGTTGGGTATGATCAGATGGGGAGGGGGGGGGGTTGGATGTAACACCTGGAAGCCATGAGGTTCTGTACCTATCAGATTGGGGGGGGGGGTTATAGATGTAACACCTGAAAGCCATTAGGTTCTGTACTATCGGTGGGGGGGGAGGGGGGGGGGGTAAGTGTAAACCTGGAAGCCATAAGGTTCTGTACTATCGGTTGGGGGGGGGGGTAGATGCAACACCTGGAAGCCATGGTGTTTTTACCTATCGGTTGGGTGGGGTTAAGTGAACACTGGAAGCCATGAGGTTCTGTACCTATCAGATTGGGGGGGGGGTTATAGATGTAACACCTGAAAGCCATTAGGTTCTGTACCTATCGGGTGGGGGGGGGGGGAGGGGGGGTTAAGTGTAACACCTGGAAGCCATAAGGTTCTGTACTATCGGGTTTGGGGGGGGTGTAAATGTACCTGGAAGTCATAAGGTTCTGTACCTATCGGGTTGGGGGAGGGGGAGGGGTAGATGTAACACCTGGAAGCCATGAGTTCCTGTACCTATCGGGTTGGGGAGGGGTATAGATGTAACACCTGGAAGCCATGAGTTTCTGTACCTATCGGGTTTGATTGTATGGAGATTTTCACGTCACAGCTGATAGTTTGAAATTGAATTATAGAGATCTCTAAAGATGACATGAAAGAGATGACAAGTTAATATGGGTCAAGGTTAGAAGATTCGACTGCCCGTCTTCTTGAATAAACCTTGAATAAATCCTACAGGATTAATGGAACATTGCAAAGTTATCAATGACAACGTATGTTCATATAAATGAGAAACAATAATGTCAAGTCACATCAATTTGTCGCTAATGTGTACTGGCAAGATAACAGATATTATAGCCATGCTATATAGTCATGTAAATGAGTTATATTATTGTTTCAGATGCTATTGGTATTTTTAATGAGAGTAATGTCTCTTCAAAGGTGTATTCATAATGTCCATAGGCTTACCTTAAAAATAGAAAAAAGGAAAAGGAAAAGGCATTGCTTTAAATGACATACATGTATTATAATGTTCGCTATTTTCAACTAGTCATTTATATAAACTGTCTAATATTAACACATTGTACATTATATCATATCACAGAGAGGAATTTAGGCATGTTAAGTGATGCTGATAACGGTCGTCCTTTAAAATTAACAGAAGTTTGTTCTAGTAATCTGAATACTATCTTCTCAATAACATTTAGATAATTATGCTTATTAATAGCTACGCTTTCGATCCCACAAGACACTGGATGGGTCTATAGTGATAGGGTTGAATAGGATCCTTTTATCTTATGAAGATGTAAACATAGCGTGAAGAGCCTGTCTGACTATCATACTGGAGATTAGAGGCCCACCTAGCAGGCTGTTTGAAATAGACGAAGGTCTAACAAGGGGGAGGAAGTGAGAAGGGACGCAGGGGGAGGCGCGATGGAGGGGAAGCATTCAATGTTCAATGTCCATCAACGCTTTATAGCATTCGTGAAACGTTTTGGTACAATTTCAATTTAAAGAGTTGTATAGATTATGGATGATAGCTGGGGGACCTGGGTCATTTTCAGTGACCAAAACTCTTAATGTTCAAAAGTTTAAACTAGTTTCAAGTAACACGCTGATTTTCTTGGAAACATAATTATGTACATTTTAGAGGGTATTAAATGCATGCATTTGAGGAAATTGTAATCAACAAAACGATTAGCCTTGAAGATAGGATTGGATGCCATCAAGGATGAACCTAATGGCATGCCTTAATTCTTCTCTTCTTTCATCTCAGACTGTCCTATATCGAATTCTGTGAATCTCAATAGACTGTGTATATTTGAGATGAGGAGGATGAGGCGATCTGGTTTTGTTCAAGGTATCATCCCTTTCTTCGTTTAAA
>CALNVZ010003435.1:22067637-22091453 GCA_940671915.1 Paracentrotus lividus | reverse complement strand
GCTATTCAACACAAACTCCTTTTTATTAATTTTGTAGAGTTCCTTTCATATTTAATTGATTTCATTATATTCAAGGTGGAGACGGACACCTAAATCTATTGATCATGTCAATAGCTCAGTTTTACAGCCTTGTGTTGTGTGAGTTATGACACTAAACACCTAATTTACTCAATCACGTGTGTTTACATTTTTTCCAACGCTATACTTACATACTTTGTGTGATGCTAGAGTGAAGTAGGACAACTGTCCCGTTTTCCTACTTCAATATTCGCTGAAACATAACGGTTTGGTAACGCCTAAGATCTTGAATACCATGCCCATAGCATGAGAATGTATTGTTTTACTCCTAAACTTGTATGTATTTTTGTACGCGCTATGGTACCTCTTGTTTTAAGTGCTCTAAAATGTACTTTATTATAATTACTAACATAAGAGCAACGCATGGACTTTCAATGATCACAGTTATTGATTTCATACACATCTAAAAATAGATGTGTGAATAATATCTGTCACTATTAAACCTTGCTGTAACCTTATGGTCTTTTGTAGCTTTTTATTTTCCTTCATTGCCAGAAGGAGAAGAAGGATAATATGCCATTTTCGAATAATTCATGAGAACCAATGCAAAGGAATGATTCATGGAAAATGATACTTTCTGACAAATATTGTGAAACTCCTCAGTCACTTGATAAAAGTTGATCCCAGTAAAAGGTTCTAGTTATTACCTTTATATATGCATATGGCCCATTGTTCTTAACGGAATTAACCTATTATCCGTTTTGGTTGCCTTTCATGAAATCAGTATAGGCACAAGAAGTTCAATGATCATGGTTTTTAAAATCTTTTCAAATTTACAAATCGGATATCGGACTTAAATGATTCATATTTTGTTTCTTGAAGCGTTTGGGCGTTTCGTACTTAGGCGTGCAACGTTATTTCGGATATGAGAAATAACGCCTCGTATTTATTTCTCCGGCATATCTAAATTAGTTTCGGGACACTCGTTTCCAATACTGCTTCCATAAACACGTTGATTAGAAACATGCGATATGTACATGTATACGGTAATATGCTAACAAGAATTGAAAGGATTTTATAACAAGGAATTGAAATGCTAACAAAAATAGTTGCCACATTCTTTTTTTTTAAATAATAACTAAAAAAAGAAGAAGAAGGAAAAAAAAAAAGCCCTTTCATTTTGAAAAGCAAGAAGGATGTTGAACTAATATTATACGAATTCAGAAATTCCTTTCAATTAAATAAACTTGTTAAAGTTTTGAAAAGTTAGAATTCACAATGACTCTCTCTGTCTTTCCTGTTTTCTTGCTATTGTTTACAAATCAGGGCCTTAGAATGAACAGTAATTGCTTCAGAACACAACAAAAGACAAACGCCGTGTAACCCAGGCTATAAATATATTTTGCTTCCATCATTTTCCGCTTCCTGAAAATATAAAGTTGTATGATAGGATGTACTCAAAACAAACAAGATATTGTTTTACCTTTTACAACTAACAAGAGCAATTGGCGGTAAGGTTACAATTACAATTATATTGGTCTATTTTGAAATTCTCTCACTATAAAATAAGTGAAGCGACAATAGACCACTTTATTAGGTTATTATAATTTTATACAAAGGTTGTACTTGACAACCTGAAAGTCTGCCTAAGGCTTGCCTGACATAGCAACAACTAATTTTGCAAACTGGATTGTAGTTCATTCTTTTATTACAGGTTTTTGAATACCTTGTTACTATGTTACCAGGAAAGAAACATGATGAATTATTATAACTTAGTAAACTGGTCTATTACACCAATTTTGACATATCTAAACTTTTTGAAAATTTGAATTTGGCCGTTAAAGTCATATCTCACATCTCATCTTTCATGTCGTATGAGTTTTATTACATTTCATTCTATTACAAACGAGTCTCAAAATTTGAATAAAAAAAATATAAATTTTAGATTTGCCAATACTATATATATATACAAAAGCTTTAACAATATTTTCGTCACATGCATGCTCTCATTTTTTCGTCTCCCTTAAATTCAGGCAATATTGTCATAGCCTAAGGATTTTAAGAACCGCTAAAAATTGGAGCTTAAAATACTCCCATGTTTCCCGCCCACTACACGCTCGTTTGCCTGTGTTTCATTCTGCCCACCCAATACAATTCCATTATCCCAGCACTTTACCTTCATTGCTTTCTTCATACAGATCTGATGGAATTCACTTCACAAGCTCGACCGCGTCTCATATAATTTCAATTCCATCTCGATGTACTAATGAAAAGAAATGTTCCGAGCTCATTAATAAAAGATGGGACAAAACCGCAATAGCAACGTCAATACCTGCTATAAAAAGGATGACGAATGCGCTTTCACCTATGCATTCATTTTTATCTTCCGTTTAAGGACATTTTCATTGATGTCAGCTTATGCGGCGGTCACAACTCGCCGTATACCTTCGACGTGCAACTCCCTACGATGGATTTCGTAGAAAATTCGTGCAGCGGAGGTACCTCGCAGGTACAATGCATGTACGACGTGCAGGAAGTTTTTACAATACCCTTACTACAGAAACGCAGGAATCGCAGAAGTTGACCAGGACCTGTGCGTGCGTTGTACATGCAACGCAGGCTACGTTGATGGCACGTGCCCCGTAGATTACGACGAGTTGTGACCGCCGCATAAAGCATTTCATTCTCCATTCATTTTTGACTACATGTAGGCCTACTACGATTCAGGTTGGTGGACCGGATTATATTGGCATAGAAAGGCTAAGATCATATTCTTTCATTCTGAAAATTTGACCTATTCATTATTTCTCAAGACCATCGTTAATTATTGAGGGGTGATACTTTTGCTCTCAGTTTAACTTATTGGGGGCACCTGTCGCCTATACACCCTATGCATCCGGTATAAGTTATTGTCTGATATACCTGGTATAGCTTTTTTATAGCTTGCAAATATGGGAGCATCTCTGCAAATAATAATATTATGCAGTCATTCTTTGATATATTATGAACAAGCAGGGAAGATGAACAGCCGAATGAGAGAATTTGGGATTTTTGAACGATATAACTTATAATGTTTTGGTTGAATGATGATTGTACACTCCACCCCTCCGAAATTATTAGGGGGGGGGGATGCATCCCGCATCTGTACATATAGTGCCCTTGTGTTAACGTTTTCCTTTACCTCAAGACAATTGCATACTACAACCATAGTGAAATATGAGTTAGACGATCGTCAGTCTCAAACGGATTTCTTGATAAAATCCTGGAACTTTTCTTCCTTCAGGCAATATTAATAGCATCCTATTTCTCGTGATCAATTCAACCTGTTATATGATTAATCAATAAACCCTACGTAATCCGACCCCTTCGGTCAAAATTAAACGATTATGCGTCATTTCATCTGTCGGAACAAGGATAATCATTTTTAATATATCGCTTCTTATAAATTTTGACACGGCCTCCTGCATCTTAATTGGATAATAAAGGGCTTAAATTTCACGTTAGTCGCATTTTATCACATTGACTTACAATGCGACGAAAAATCGCTTTACAAAAAAAAGTAAGAATTATTATAATAATAATAAATTAGTTAAAAGAAAAGAAAAGAAATTTTTTTTATGACCAACAAAATGAATAATTTTTTTTTCCAGTTTGAAATATTTTGAAGTTGCTCTTGAGGAAAAAAAGAAGAAAAGAGAAGAAAAAATTTGATCTAGTGTTACTGACATTAACCGGGCTGTTTTTGCTGATAATGTGTGTATATGTTTTGTTCCTCTATATTTTTTGCTACATCAAGTAGCCGCCTATTGATGTCGTCGCTTAATAAAAACTCCTCGAATTAAACCAATAATGTGTACCTTATAGTGTAGTCTGACCATGGTCTAACACAATATGACGAGGTTTTTACAGTTCGGAAGTGCTCGTGTTCAACTCGGAACCCTTCGTAATGTGATTAATATGGAAACCCGACGACACACCTATAGGCAGTCTAATCAAGTGTAATTATCCTGACCTTGGTTGAACCTGTAGTGCAGGGCATTCAAATGGAAATTCAATTTCAATATTGTATGGGCAATCATCGTCTGAGTGAGGTTATAAGCTTGTAAATTCAACCTGGCGACGAGACCTAATTGGTGCAGATTTTTTAATTTGACGATGACGATGACTTGGTCATTCCTTAACTTCTAGCCCTGAATGTACTCAGTGCTATTAACGTCTTTAATAGTGCGCAAATACTAAGGTTTCATTCTATTCTAGCTACTGTATATTAGAAAAACTTGTATTTACACAAATTTAGACAGTATGCGTTATATATCGTTACAACTGAATATACAAAAAACTATTAAGGTGCTTACTAACGAATTAAGGAATTAATTCGAATGTTGTTGTAGATTATGGGGACAGACGTGTGTTATTATTAGTGAATATTTTGGAACATTTATACAAAATTTGAACTGCAAGTTAAACTGGATTTCCCCCTGATATGATATATTAATCTTTTATTTTCAAGAGATATTGTTTTTTCAATGTCGCACAATTTATTGTGTAATTACGTGATTTTTCGTCTTCATGATGATTTATCTTGACATTTCTGTGCAAAACTTTTCAAGATGGGCACCTGAAGTCCATCCATTACTCAATGACAAGATAATGAGAAACATGCACATCTCCGGCCCATCTTCAGTGTATAATGTCAAGTGTAATAAATGGCTGCTTCTAGGCTTCCGTATACTCAGCTTGTTCGTTTACTCAGGACATGATCGATGATAGGAAGATAAAACTTCCATTCCTTTGGTTTACTCATGTTGTAAAAACGATATAAAAGTCTCAAATACGATCGTTAATGAGTAAATGTCTAGTGACGAAGCAGATCTTATTTTTTTCATTCTGGACCTCATTTTAATTCCATCATGAACGCTGCTGATGGCATTAGCTGATGTGATGTATTAAATATTGATTGTATGACGCTAATGTTGAAGCATTAGCTTTCTATTCCCTGATATTAGTATATTGAAGGGGGGGGGGAGGGCAGTGAGTTAATGATTGATATTTATTGCACATTAGTGTTTGAAGGGGAGTAGAACGTCCTGTTAATCTTGAAAGTAAATGTTTCAAGTAATATAATGCTACAGTCACACAGACACTTACGTTGAGTTATGTCCCTAAAAACATCCTCCCCCCTGGGATCCCCATGGATGCCTTCCCGTCATAGCAGTGGAAATAGTGATAATTTCGTTCATCCAATAAAACAAAGAAATACATAAAAAAAGAGGATAGAATAGAAGATTAAATAAGGATAAAACAACAAAAACGTAGGCCCAAGTGTCTGTGACTGTATAGCATAGTAATCTACCTGTCCCTATGGCCGACTTGCCTCTCAGCCTTCTTAGATTCTTAGCTACAGACAACCTTGCTGTATCAGGGGGTGGAGGAGGGGGATATAAATTCAAAATGACGTGATGCCCAAATATAAAAATACCACTTGGTATGGAGAGAATGCAAAAGGTCCTATTTTATTAAACCATTTTTTTTTCAAAAATCAGATTACTTTCGGTTTGATACAGGCTGAAAAACCTATTTGAAAATATAGAAAACGAATTTGATGCAAAACTTTAAACAAAATAATGTTTTAACAAAAACTAACTTTATTCCGATATAGCATAGGGCTAATCTGTCCCAAGGTCAATGTTTGTTTTAAAATAAATGTAACTTTTTATATCCAAACTCGTAAGATGCCAGCCATAAAATGCTAAAACTTTTGTATTTCACTCAAAGTTAGGTCACGGTCACTCCCAAATTTTCTTCGAATTTCATTTTTCGAAATAAAAGGAGCACAATATTGTATAATTTGATTTGACCTCGTAAGATTTGTGTGCTAGTAATATATTTATTTCATTTCCTCTTGAAAGGGAAAACGTTTTCCATCATTTCCGTACACTTCGCCTTGATGGCCTGGAGTAAGGGAGGAATTCATTCCAGCGGTACACAAGATAGGGAAGTATATGATGATGACACGGCAAGTGATGAAAAGCGCGCGCAATTGGATATGGGTCATGTTTGGGGTCCCATCAGGCCGTGTCATTTGCACCTATATCGTCTTTAGTCCCATGCATTTCCAAATTCCGCTCTTATTTTGTTCATACCCCTAAGGTAACCCCTCTCGAATACCGTTTATGATTCATTGATTGACATATTACGATATCCGAGATGACCATGATCTCACCTGATCATGAAGAGTAAAATTTGATTGAGATGTTTAATTGGGGATTTTAAAGGCAAAACAATGCGCTTCTCTCCATGACATAAAAAATGTGGGGCCAAAAAGAACATTTCTCAAATTCTTGGACGCGGTACAAGTATAGCCTAGGCTATTTAGTCTAGGCCTACTGTTTTCAAAGAGCCTTGTGCTTTTACCGGTGATTTTTGGCTTCCTAATTTAAATAATCCATGGACAAAAATTGCCTGCTGTTACTTTAACCGGAGGCTCTATGGAAACCGTAGACATTATAAACTGGAAGTTGTACTGGGTTCTAGAAGTCGGGCCATTGAGCTCTATGAAAATGGATCTCAACGCGAAACATTGAGATCAACTAATCCTAATCTAACGAGTTGAGCTTCAATGAAACATGTGGTATACTCATCATAATACCGGCTGTATTCAACTATTCTTTGGGAATATGAAATTACATCTTCAACATCACACTTGGTTAAATAAGGAAAACATTCGAATGCGATGATAGGGGCGGACATATGAATTGGTTTGGATGCGCATTATTAGTCTTGATAAATGACTCAGAAAAATTGTTTACACAAGACATTGCAGACCAAATATCGTAATAAAAAAATCAATATATATATACATTTTTTTAATTTCCCCCTTCAACAGGGTTCCTTTATTACACAACTTTAAATGTCGATCTTATTAAATATTACATGGCCTTAGAAAAAAAAATATGTTTGAAGTATTGAAAATGATTTGTATGTGATTAATCTATATAATAAGCTATTGATCAAAATCACTTTTTCGCGAAATTCTTTTCTCAGAGTTTGTTTTCACAATATACTTGTATATAACAATATGATTTAATGATACATGGGATTCACAGAGTGTAAGTGAATCGAGATTTATACATAATCAGCCTAACTCATTATTTAATTTTGTGAAAAATATAAAACTCTGTACACAGAAGGATAGTATGGTCACAGTCTCAATGTATTCGGTCAGTGGGATATATTCCTGTTTCATGTCCATGATGTATGATGAGATAGATGGCGCTATACCAAGTGAATTATTATCTGTATTGAATGAAGGCATTATTATTCCGTTCTTTCATTCTCATTCTCGATGTTTGTTTGGAATCCGATCAGAAAGAACAGTTCGGGAATCATAGGCCCGTTTACCGGAACACTGGTACAAACTTCGTACTTTATGGAGAGTCCGTGCAAATAAACTCGCGCAACAGAAGTTCGGATCAGAGTTTTAATATGGGTACAAAGTTGGAACTCCAAACTAAGGGACGCCATTTGTTGATAACCAACAAGTTATTTCTTAATCTTTTATCTATATACTTGTAAAGTTATATCTTACCTTCCAGTAAAGTTATATCTACCTCATTATTACCAGTGTAAACTATATTTATTTATGTTCAGGTCCTCTTGCTTCGTATCTAGCCAAACGATGTGGGTCACGAATAGTAGTCATGGCCGGAGGCTTTCTCACCGCTGCGGGCGTCCTGATGACAGCATGGGCCAGTGGTGTGGTATTCGTGGGATTGGGAGTCGTCTGTTTAACAGGTATGCACACATCTTCATCTTCGTCTTTATTAACCTGTTGTTATATCGGGCAGACAAGTCATTGACCGACAAAGCAATAACTAATATAGGCAAACTGGAATTTTGTAGTTCATGATTTAATAACACCTTGTTTGAATACCTGATTACTATTTAAAATGTAAAGATCTGTTAATAATGCAGACTTATTTAAAGGTCCAGTCGCTGATTTGCATGACTGTATAAATTGAAGCACAATGAAGCAGGTCCCATAACTTACCTATTGTCTTTTGTGAAAACTGTAGGCCTTTAAGTAATAATAAAAAAAAAAAGAAGAAGAGGTGCTATACAGGTTGAATCCTAATTGCAACATAAGTCATTTCAATGCTAACAAGCCAAAAGAACCAGCTATGTTCGCCATTGGCAACCTTTATTAAAAAAGATAACAAACAGAATGTCGGCGGCCATCACTAGATCAAAAGCCTCTTTCATGTCCAATCCAGTCTATTATAGGTCCGTGGTTGAACAGAGGGAAATGTTAGGGTGGTATCTCACTTCGCGGGGACGTCTCCACGACGGATAAAAAGTATTATAGACGTCTCCGAAAGTTTATTCCGTCGCGGAGACGTCTCCGCGTCTTTGAGATGGTTATTTGAAACTGCTTTTAAAAAGTTTTTAAAAATTGTCGCGGAGACGTCGCGGAGACATCGCTGAGACGTCTCCGCGACGGAATAAAGTTTCGGAGACGTCTCTCAAATACTTTTTATCCGTCGGTAGTGAGATACCACCATAAGATTTCCTCCTGTTCAACTACGGACTTATAATAGACTGGATTGGACATGAAAGAGGTTTTTGATCTAGTGATGGCCGCCGACGTTCTTTTGTTTGTTATCTTTTTTAAAATAAAGGTTGCCAATGACGACCATAGCTGGTTCTTTTGGCTTTGGATATTTTACAAATATGTTACTCTTATCATATCCGAACCCTATGCCAAATCTGAGAGTAATTGGTGCTGCTTGCCTTAGACGAGGATTACTTGATTGGCCTCGAGGAGGTGGAAAGTTTAAGTTAATAATTCATGAGGAGACGTGTTCGAGATGGAGAGATCGTAAATTTGATTATGTTTGATTCTCCCCACGACTCATGCATTACGTTTCGAAGACTCAGGAGATGTCTCCGAGACATCCCAGAGACATCTCCGCCAATTATCTTAAATCCGTAGAGTGCATTTGGAATAAATGCAACACGTCGGATAAAATAATATTTTCGTTCTTGTTTGCAGGTATCGGTTCAGCTCTAGTGTACATCGCCACGTTGATCTCTATCAGACGAAACTTTCCCGATTCTCGGTCCTATGCATTAGCCAATGGTATCACCGTATCAGGATCATCTTTGGCCGTCTCTGTGTTTGCACCAATCACACGAATACTCTCAAACACCTACAACTGGCGAGGTGCTCTACTCATCTCATCCGCTATTATCCTTCATACCATGGTCTTTGGTGCCCTCATGAAAGACCGGAAGGTCATACCCAAACGTCGAAGAGATCAGCTAAATGATAGCGCATCAGCAATAGCGCTTATTGATAACACAAACTCAAGATTGACGTTAAACAGTGGCTCCTCCCCTATGAAGCAAAGCACATCAAACAACTATGGGAGTGATCATCTAGATAATGGACAATTTACAGAAAGTACTTTAATGACGAGTTTTGAAGGAAGTGAAGCTCATGAAATGACGGAGAGTTTTGAGCACCATGAACAGATTGAAGCAGGTGTTGTGGAAAGAACCACAGAATTGCCGATTCTTGCGGATAAACCTTCGACTATTCTTCATGGTCTGCTCCTATTTGTGATATTTCTTTCCACATCTTCTTATTCTGCTGTATTCGTGTACCTTGCAGCTGCAGGAACAGAGAGGGGTCTTACACCTATAGAATCAGCGGGACTTCTTTCTGCGACAGGAATATCACAAGCTGTTGTTCGGTTTGGTCATGGTTTCCTGGTGACAGTAGGATGTATTAAACCTCTACCTCTCTTCATCATCGTGCAATTCATTATGACAATCGGTATCCTTGTCCTAGGCGTCTTTCAACAGTATAGCGTAGGCTGCATTGCAGCCGTTATGTTCGGCATTGGGACTGGCAGTGTAAGGTCTCTCAATCTGGTGGTTCAGAGAGTAGTTGACAAAAGGGCTGGATCCAAGGCTGTTGGAGTGGTGGTGCTGGTTAGTGAAGTTGCTGCAGCTGTTGGAGGATTGTTTGCAGGTAAACAGAAATAACATGATCAAGAATGTGTGGAAAACATTGCAGAATACATGAAAATGATAAAACATTAAAAAAACAAACAAAAAAAAACAAAAAAAAAACAAAAAAAACAAAGACAGAGAATCTTCGAAAAGCTATGACACCATTACAAATGTGCACGCCTAACCATTTCGAAACTAAGTGTATAAGGGTCACATTGAATGTATCTGAATATTGAAATATATATTTTTAATAGAAGGATCTATTTTTTTTTTATTGTTAGTCAGTCGTTGCGTGTTACAACGCGCACATCAAGCTCTTTCGTTTATTCTAATTCAATGGAAGAATTGAGGCATCTAGATGCAGTCTGACATTACATGCAGGCAAGGGCGGCGATTTCATGCCACGACTAGGGGGGGGGGGGGGAAACACCGGAAGATGAATGCATGCTGGGGTATTTGTGAGTGCATATCCCCTTTTCTGTCTCTACTCTGCTGATAGCTAGAGAGTCACCGTCCCCCTTATGTCACCCTTCTTGGCGAGCAAAACATTCACATCCCAAAAACGACTTACATGTATAATTCGATAATTACACAAATTTATACTTGCTATTCGTAAAGCGACATCGAACTTCAGAATTACCTAGCATGCAATTATTTTTAGTATTTTTTCTTCTTGGGTTGACAAACTATAATCTATCAAACAGCATTTTAAATATAGATGATATCCCATAGTGTTTTCCCCTTACTTTTGAATAGGGGAAAGGAGAGAAAGAGAGAAAACAAAAGGGGGGGGGAGGTGGAATCGCATTTGTGAAATGCTATATAACCTATGATTTAATCTCACCATTTTCTTTCTCATTAGGTTTGTTTACGAGATCGTTCTGGGAATACTTGGCATCGTTTATGGTTGCCTGTGGGATGACATTCGCTGCAACCCTTCTATCAATGGTTATCATGTTACTTCAACGGGTCCGCCCTTGTCAACCAAAGAGCCCTGTGCTAACATGCAGGTTTTTTTTAAATTTCTTGAAGACGGACACACACGCCATCATACTCTAGCTTCATACGTAGCCATGGACCAGATGTTGAACTACTTGTTCAACCCCTTTCTTATTCTTCATCAAGCAAGATCTGATGTTCACATTTACAAAATCCTCTATAATTATTGAATGTTATGCATGGACTTCACATTGTGGTTCGTCTTGCATTCGCCATGCACACAACAAATGACAGTTTTAAATTTAATCGAATTTTAATTGATTGATTGATGTTGTGATTTGGCAATATGTGATTTTAACCGTCACTGGTTAATATTGTCTGTAATGTATGGAAGGTGTGTTAAACTATGCAGCCACTGCTATAATAACCCATTGATAATATCAAAGTAAGATAATTCAGTGTGGAAATGGAATGTATTTGGACATACATGTAATTATCTCAACTTAAGCCCAAGACCTTTCAACAAATGTCAGTAAAAAAAAAAGACAAATTTGGATAATCTTTCCCTTTTAATTGCTCGAAAGGTTCAAAGTGTAATGTAACTCCTATGGCAAGCCGTTTGTACCATAATCCTGATAAACTTAGTTTATCGCCGATAAACTCAGTTTATCGACCGATAAACTAAGTTTATCGGCTCGAAAACTCTGTTTATCGACGATAAACTCAGTTTTTTCCGCGATAAACTAAGTTTATCACTTGAAAAACAAGGTTTCTCTCGAAAAACTCTGTTTATCACCGAAAAACTAAGTTTATCGCCGATAAACAGAGTTTTTCTTGATAAACTTAGTTTTTCACTTGAAAAGCAGAGTTTCTTGATAAACTCTGTTTATCAAATTGAAAAACTCAGTTTATCGCTGATAAACAGAGTTTTTCGAAAACTCTGCTTTTCATTGAAACTAAGTTTATCGAATTGAAAAACTCAGTTTATCAATTCTTTATCGAAAACTTTGTTTATCGACCGAAAAACTAAGTTTATCACTCGATAAACTGAGTTTTTCAATTCGATAAACTAGTGTTTTCAATTCGATAAACACAGTTTTTCGAAAACTCTGTTTATCAACCGATAAACACAGTTTATCACTTGATAAGCAGAGTTTTTTTGATAAACTCAGTTTATCGACCGAAAAACTAAGTTTATCGGGATTCGATAACACGGTTATTAAGCTTTAACAATAGTGGGCGCTGTGGCAACATACAACATGTAGTACGTGCATATATGGGAAACCACATATATATCGCATGTGCGTTGTCGACGTTCGCCTGTACTTCTACTACGCATTTGGCCCACAACCAATTGGTCTACTAGGTGTTTGGTCCACATCCAATTGGATGCATGTACTAGCATCCTTGTCTTATAATTCATGAATTGGACTAGTAATTGCCGATCGAGCGACCTCACCCTATATACCCCTATTGCTCTCATATATGGTGACTTCGGGGGGGGGGGGTTGAAATTTCGGCCACCATTAGGTCATGGTATATCAGCTTTTTTAATCATATTAGCCCTTTTTTCATGTTTCTCAATTTGAAATTAATTTAGAGCGTCACGCTGGACGAGCGATAAGCAGGGGGGGGGGGGTAACTTTTCAAAATTTTCCAGCCTTCGGCCAACCATGCACGAGCTCATAAATCAGCTGTATAGGGTACAGGGGCGGATCTCGCATTCTCCAATAGGGGGGGGGGCAGCGGGAAATTCTTCATCAAAATTTTCCTCGATGAACAGCTTGGAGACCTAGGCTCTGGGGGGGGGGGGTGTCATAAGTCTATAGACATTGAATTTTGAAAACCTGTTTTTTTCAAATTTCATGAACAAGCTAATGTGTGGTTTTTTTTTTATGAAATGCGAGCGTTAAGCGCGAGCCGAAACTTTTGGATATTATAAACCTGAAAACAGTGCATTTTATTATATATATATATATATAATATATTTTTTTGGGGGGGGTGCCTGCTTATTAAAGATAGCCCTACTGATCTAAGTAACAATGCGAGCGCGAAGCGCGAGCGAAAATCTACGCCTAGCTTTATTTTCCTTTATTTTTAGTACTGTTTTTACTTTACATCTTCTTTCTCTCTCTCTCTCTTTCTTTTTCTCCTTCCCCTTTTCCTTTCCTTTCTCTGCTTTTTTCTTCTCTTTCCCCCTTTTTGCGCCGCCAATAGGGCTGGGGGGGGGGGCACGGCCCTCGTCCCCCTAGATCGCTAGTGGGGTAGGTATAAGATGGTCAATCGGCTCAAATCATGTATATTTTTCCAAATATTTTAGGGTTTTTTTTTTTTTTTTTTTTTTTTTTGCTCAATTTTTGCTGATGTATGACGCCGAAGTTCCGAAAAAAAATGCACCAACTCCCTCACGTAGCCCCCCTTAAAATATTATGTCTGCCACTCCCTCTACTGAAGAATTGATACAACACATGGTTAGCGGATCAGTTATTGGTTGTAGACCAATTGGTGAGTGGACCAATTGGATGTAGACCAATGTGAGTGGACCAATTGGATGTAGAAATTGGTGAGACCAATTGATGTAGACAATTGGTGATGGAGCCAATTGGATGTAGACCAATTGGGGTGGACCAATTGCATGTAGACCAATGGTGAGTGGACCAATTGATGTAGACCAACTGGTGAGTGGACCAATTGGATGTAGACCAAACTGGTGAGTGGACCAATTGGATGTAGACCAACTGGTGAGTGGACCAATTGGATGTAGACCAACTGGTGAGTGGACCAATTGGATGTAGACCAACTGGTGAGTGGACCAATTGGATGTAGACCAACTGGTGAGTGGACCAATTGGTGTAGACCAATTGGTGAGTGGACCAATTGGATGTAGACCAATTGGTGAGTGGACCAATTGGATGTAGACCAACTGGTGAGTGGACCAATTGGATGTAGACCAACTGGTGAGTGGACCAATTGGTTGTAGACCAATTGTTAGTGGACCAATCGGGTGTAGACCAAATGGTTAGTTGACCATTAGGGTGTAGACCGAATGGAGGTAGACCTATTGGCTAGTGGACCAATAGGTTGTAGACCAATAGGTGTTTTACCGCCGCATGTACTGCGTTCCCGATGAATTTCGCTTCTACTTCGCACTTGCACACAGATCGAGCTAGAGATTTAATGGGCGCACACCGACACAGAGTGAATAACTGTGTTTATCGAATTCGATAAACTGAGTTTATCGAATTTGATAAACTGAGTTTATCGAATTGATAAACTTAGTTTATCAGTTGAAAACTCTGTTTATCAAACGAAAAACTCAGTTTATCGACATTGTCTTTTGAAAAACTAAGTTTATCGCCGATAAACAGAGTTTTTCGAGCGATAACTTAGTTTTTCGGTCGATAAACTAAGTTTATCAAATTTATGGTACAAACGGCGACCTATGGCATGCCAACGTACCATAATTAGATAAACTTAGTTTATCACCGATAAACTCAGTTTATCGGTTGAAAAACTAAGTTTATCGACATTGTCTTTTGAAAAACTAAGTTTATCACTCGATAAACTGAGTTTATCGCCGATAAACAGAGTTTTTCGGTGAAAAACTAGGTTTATCGCTAGAACTCTGCTTTTCAAGTGAAAAACTAAGTTTATAAAGAAAAACTCTGTTTATCGGCGATAAACTTAGTTTTTCGATGATAAACAGAGTTTTTCGAGAGAAACCTTGTTTTTCAAGTGATAAACTTAGTTTATCGGCGAAAAACTGAGTTTATCGTCGATAAACAGAGTTTTTCGAGCGATAAACTTAGTTAATCGGTCGATAAACTGAGTTTATCGGCGATAAACTAAGTTTATCAGGATTATGGTACAAACGGCTTGCCATAGGAGTTACATTACACTTTGAACCTTTCGAGCAATTAAAAGGGAAAGATTATCCAAATTTGTCTTTTTTTTTACTGACATTTGTTGAAAGGTCTTGGGCTTAAGTTGAGATAATTACATGTATGTCCAAATACATTCCATTTCCACACTGAATTATCTTACTTTGATATTATCAATGGGTTATTATAGCAGTGGCTGCATAGTTTAACACACCTTCCATACATTACAGACAATATAACCAGTGACGGTTAAAATCACATATGCCAAATCACAACATCAATCAATCAATTAAAATTCGATTAAATTTAAAACTGTCATTTGTTGTGTGCATGGCGAATGCAAGACGAACACAATGTGAAGTCCATGCATAACATTCAATAATTATAGAGGATTTTGTAAATGTGAACATCAGATCTTGCTTGATGAAGAATAAGAAAGGGGTTGAACAGTAGTTCACATCTGGTCCATGCGTACGTATGAAGCTAGAGTATGATGGCGTGTGTGTCCGTCTTCAAGAATTTAACTCATGTTAGCACAGGGCTCTTTGGTTGACAAGGGCGGACCCGTTAGTAACATGATAACCATTGATAGAAGGGTTGCAGCGAATGTCATCCACAGGCAACCATAAACGATGCCAAGTATTCCCCAGAACGATCTCGTAACAAACCTAATGAGAAAGAAAATGGTGAGATTAAATCATAGGTTATATAGCATTTCACAAATGCGATTCCACCTCCCCCCCTTTTGTTTTCTCTCTTTCTCTCCTTTCTATTCAAAAGTAAGGGGAAAACACTATGGGATATCATCTATATTTAAAATGCTGTTTGATAGATTATAGTTTGTCAACCCAAAGAAGAAAAAATACTAAAAATAATTGCATGCTAGGTTAATTCTGAAGTTCGATGTCGCTTTACGAATAGCAAGTATAAATTTGTGTTAATTATCGAATTATACATGTAAGTCGTTTTGGGATGTGAATGTTTTGCTCGCCAAGAAGGGTGACATAAGGGGGACGGTGACTCTCTAGCTATCAGCAGAGTAGAGACAGAAAAGGGGATATGCACTCACAAATACCCCAGCATTGCATTCATCTTCCGGTGTTTCCGCCCCCCCCCCCTAGTCGTGGCATGAAATCGCCGCCCTTGCCTGCATGTAATGTCAGACTGCATCTAGATGCCTCAATTCTTCCATTGAATTAGAATAAACGAAAGAGCTTGATGTGCGCGTTGTAACACGCAACGACTGACTAACAATAAAAAAAAAATAGATCCTTCTATTAAAAATATATATTTCAATATTCAGATACATTCAATGTGACCCTTTATACACTTAGTTTCGAAATGGTTTAGGCTGCACATTTGTAATGGTGTCATAGCTTTTCGAAGATTCTCTGTCTTGTTTTTTTTGTTTTTTTTTTTGTTTTTTTTTGTTTGTTTTTTTAATGTTTTATCATTTTCATGTATTCTGCAATGTTTTCCACACATTCTTGATCATGTTATTTCTGTTTACCTGCAAACAATCCTCCAACAGCTGCAGCAATTCACTAACCAGCACCACCACTCCAAACAGCCTTGGATCCAGCCCTTTGTCAACTACTCTCTGAACCACAGATTGAGAGACCTTACACTGCCAGTCCCAATGCCGAACATAACGGCTGCAATGCAGCCTACGCTATACTGTTGAAAGACCCTAGACAAGGATACCGATTGTCATAATGAATTGCACGATGATGAAGAGAGGTAGAGGTTTAATACATCCTACTGTCACCAGGAAACCATGACCAAACCGAACAACAGCTTGTGATATCCTGTCGCAGAAAGAAGTCCGCCTGATTCTATAGGTGTAAGACCCGCTCTCTGTTCCTGCAGCTTGCAAGGTACACGAATACAGCAGAATAAGAAGATGTGGAAAGAATATCACAAATAGGAGCAGACCATGAAGAATAGTCGAAGGTTTATCCGCAAGAATCGGCAATTCTGTGGTTCTTTCCACAACACCTGCTTCAATCTTTCATGGTGCTCAAACTCTCCGTCATTTCATGAGCTTCACTTCCTTCAAAACTCGTCATTAAAGTACTTTCTGTAAATTGTCCATTATCTAGATGATCACTCCATAGTTGTTGATGTGCTTTGCTTCATAGGGGAGGAGCACTGTTTAACGTCAATCTTGAGTTTGTGTTATCAATAAGCGCTATTGCTGATGCGCTATCATTTAGCTGATCTCTTCGACGTTTGGGTATGACCTTCCGGTCTTTCATGAGGGCACCAAAGACCATGGTATGAAGGATAATAGCGGATGAGATGAGTAGAGCACCTCGCCAGTTGTAGGTGTTTGAGAGTATTCGTGTGATTGGTGCAAACACAGAGACGGCCAAAGATGATCCTGATACGGTGATACCATTGCTAATGCATAGGACGAGAATCGGGAAAGTTTCGTCTGATAGAGATCAACGTGGCGATGTACACTAGAGCTGAACCGATACCTGCAAACAAGAACGAAAATATTATTTTATCCACGTGTTGCATTTATTCCAAATGCACCTCTACGGATTTAAGAAAATTGGCGGAGATGTCTCTGGGATGTCTCGGAGACATCTCCTGAGTCTTCGAACGTAATGCATGAGTCGTGGGGAGAATCAAAACATAATCAAATTTACGATCTCTCCATCTCGAACACGTCTCCTCATGAATTATTAACTTAACTTTCCACCTCCTCGAGGCCAATCAAGTAATCCTCGTCTAAAGGCAAGCAGCACCAATTACTCTCAGATTTGGCATAGGGTTCGGAATATGATAAGAGTAACATATTTGTAAAATATCCAAAGCCAAAAAGAACAGCTATGGTCGTCATTGGCAACCTTTTATTTAAAAAAGTAACAAACAAAGGAACGTCGGCGGCCATCACTAGATCAAAAACCTCTCATTCGCAATCCAGTCATATATAGTCGTAGTTGAACAGGAGGAATCTTATGGTGGTATCTCACTACGACGGATAAAAAGTATTTGAGAGACGTCTCCGAAACTTTATTCCGTCGCGGAGACGTCTCAGCGATGTCTCCGCGACGTCTCCGCGACAATTTTTAAAAACTTTTTAAAAGCAGTTTCAAAATAACCATCTCAAAGACGCGGAGACGTCTCCGCGACGGAATAAACTTTTCGGAGACGTCTATAATACTTTTTATCCGTCGTGGAGACGTCCGCGCGAAGTGAGATACCACCCTAACATTTCCCTCTGTTCACACGACCTATATAGACTGGATTGGACATGAAAGAGGCTTTTGATCTAGTGATGGCCGCCGACATTCTGTTTGTTATCTTTTTAATAAAGGTTGCCAATGGCGAACATAGCTGGTTCTTTTGGCTTGTTAGCATTGAAATGACTTATGTTGCAATTAGGATTCAACCTGTATAGCACCTTCTTCTTTTTTTTTTTTTATTATTACTTAAGGCCTACAGTTTTCACAAAAGACAATAGGTAAGTTATGGGACCGTGCTTCATTGTGCTTCAATTTATACAGTCATGCAAATCAGCGACTGGACCTTTAAATAAGTCTGCATTATTAACAGATCTTTACATTTTAAATAGTAATCAGGTATTCAAACAAGGTGTTATTAAATCATGAACTACAAAATTCCAGTTTGCTAATATTAGTTATTGCTTTGTCGGTCAATGACTTGTCTGCCCGATATAACAACAGTTAATAAAGACGAGAAGATGAAGATGTGTGCCATACCTGTTAAACAGACGACTCCCAATCCACGAATACCACACCACTGGCCCATGCTGTCATCAGGACGCCGCGCAGCGGTGAGAAAGCCTCCGCCATGACTACTATTCGTGACCCACATCGTTTGGCTAGATACGAAGGCAAGAGGACCTGAACATAAATAAATATAGTTTACTACTGGTAATAATGAGGGTAGATATAACTTTAATGAAAGGTAAGATATAACTTTACAAGTATATAGATAAAATTAAGAAATAACTTGTTGGTTATCAACAAATGGCGTCCCTTAGTTTGAGTTCCAACTTTGTACCCATATTAAACTCTGATCCGACTTCTGTTGCGCGAGTTTATTTTGCACGGACTTCCATAAAGTACGAAGTTTGTACCAGTGTTCCGGTAAACGGCCTATGATTCCAACTGTTCTTTCTGATCGGATTCCAAACAAACATCGAGAATGAAGAATGAAAGAACGGAATAAATAATGCCTTCATTCAATACAGATAAAATTCACTTGTATAAGCGCCATCTATCTCATCATACATCATGGACATGAAACAGGAATATATCCCACTGACCGAATACATTGAGACTGTGACCATACACTATCCTTCTGTGTACAGAGTTTTATATTTTCCAAAAATTAAATAATGAGTTAGGCTGATTATGTATAATATCTCGATTCACTTACACTCTGTGAATCCCATGTATCATTAAATCATATTGTTATATACAAGTTATATTGTGGAAAACAAACTCTGAGAAAAGAATTTCGCGGAAAAATAGTGATTTTGATCAATAGCTTATTATATAGATTAATCACATACAAATCATTTTCAATACTTCAAACATATTTTTTTTCTAAAGGCCATGTAATATTTAATAAGATCGACATTTAAAGTTGTGTAATAAAGGAACCCGTGTTAAGGGGAAATTAAAAAATGTATATATATATTGATTTTTTTATACGATATTTGGGTCTGCAATGTCTTGTGTAAACAATTTTTCTGAGTCATTTATCAAAGACTAATAATGCGCATCCAAACCAATTCATATGTCCGCCCCTATCATCGCATTCGAATGTTTTCCTTATTTAACCAAGTGTGATGTTGAAGATGTAATGTCATATTCCCAAAGAATAGTTGAATACAGCCGGTATTATGATGAGTATACACATGTTTCATGAAGCTCAACTCGTTAGATTAGGATAGTTGATCTCAATGTTGTCGCGCGTTTAGATCCATTTTCAAATGAGCTCAATGGCCCGACTTCTAGAACCCAGTACAACTTTCAGTTTATAATGTCTACGGTTCCATAGAGCCTCCGGTTAAAGTAACAGCAGGCAATTTTTGTCCATGGATTATTTAAATTAGGAAGCCAAAAATCACCGGTAAAAGCACAAGGCTCTTTGAAAACAGTAGGCCTAGACTAAATAGCCTAGGCTATTACTTGTACCGCGTCCAAGAATTTGAGAAATGTTCTTTTTGGCCCCACATTTTTATGTCATGGAGAGAAGCGCATGTGTTTTGCCTTTAAAATCCCCAATTAAACATCTCAATCAAATTTTACTCTTCATGATCAGGTGAGATCATGGTCATCTCGGATTATCGTAATATGTCAATCAATGAATCATAAAGGTATTCGAGAGGGTACCTTAGGGGTATGAACAAAATAAGAGCGGAATTTGGGAAATGCATGGGACTAAAGACGATATAGGTGCAAATACACGGCCTGATGGGACCCCAAACATGACCCATATCCAATTGCGCGCGCTTTTTCATCACTTGCCGTGTCATCATCATATACTTTCCCTATCTTGTGTACCGCTGGAATGAATTCCTCCCTTACTCCAGGCCATCAAGGCGAAGTGTACGGAAATGATGGAAAACGTTTCCCTTTCAAGAGGAAATGAAATAATATGATATTACTAGCACACAAATCTTAACGAGGTCAAATCAAAATTATACAATATTGTGCTCCTTTTATTTCGAAAAAATGAAATTCGAAGAAAATTTGGAGTGACCGTGACCTAACTTGAGTGAAATACAAAAGTTTAAGCATTTTATGGCTGGCATCTTACGAGTTTGGATATAAAAAGTTTACATTTATTTTAAAACAAACATTGACCTTTGGACAGATTAGTAGCCTATGTATATCGGAATAAAAGTTAGTTTTTGTTAAAACATTATTTTGTTTAAAGTTTTGCATCAAATTCGTTTTCTATATTTTCAAATAGGTTTTTTCAGCCTGTATCAAACCGAAAGTATTCTGATTTTTTGAAAAAAAAAATGGTTTAATAAAATAGGACCTTTTGCATTCTCTCCATACCAGTGGTATTTTTTATTTGGCATCACGTCATTTTGAATTTATATCCCCCCTCCTCCACCCCCTGATACAGCAAGGTTGTCTGTAGCTAAGAATCTAAGAAGGGCTGAGAGGCAGTCGGCCATAGGGACAGGTAGATTACTATGCTATATCAGTCACAGACACTTGGGCCTACGTTTTTGTTGTTTTTACCTTATTTAATCTTTATTCTATGCTCTTTTTTTTTTATGTATTTCTTTGTTTTATGGATGAACGAAATTATCACTATTTCCACTGCTATGACGGGAAGGATCCATGGGATCCCAGGGGGGAGGATGTTTTAGGGACATAATCAACGTAAGTGTCTGTGTGACTGTAGCATTATATTCTTGAAACATTTACTTTCAGATTAACAGGACGTTCTACTCCCTTCAACACTAATGTGCAATAAATATCAATTCATTAACTCATCTGCCCTCTCGCCCCCCCCCCCTCCCCTTCAATATACTAATATCAGGGAATAGAAAGCTAATGCTTCAACATTAGCGTCATACAATCAAATTTAATACAATCACATCAGCTAATGCCATCAGCAGCGTTCATGATGGAATTAAAATGAGGCCAGAATGAAAAAAATAAGATCTGCTTCTCACTAGACATTTACCTCATTAACGATCGTATTTGAGACTTTTATATCGTTTTTACAACATGAGTAAACCAAAGGAATGGAAGTTTTTATCTTCCTATCATCGATCATGTCCTGAGTAAACGAACAAGCTGAGTATACGGAAGCCTAGAAGCAGCCATTTATTACACTTGACATTATACACTGAAGATGGCGGAGATGTGCATGTTTCTCATTAATCTTGTCATTGAGTAATGGATGGACTTCAGGTGGCCCATCTTGAAAAGTTTTGCACAGAAATGTCAAGATAAATCATCATGAAGAACAAATCACGTAATTCACATATAAATTGTGGCGACATTGAAAAAACAATATCTCTTGAAATAAAAGATTATATATCAATATCAGGGGAAAATCCAGTTTAACTTGCAGTTCAAATTTTGTATAAATGTTCCAAAAAATTCACTAATAATAACACACGTCTGTCCCGCATAATCCTAACAAACAACTTCGAATTAAATTCTTAATTCGTTAGTAAGCACCTTAATAGTTTTTTGTATATTCAGTTGTAACGATATATAACGCATACTGTCTAAATTTGTGTAAATACAAGTTTTTCTAATATACAGTAGCTAGATAGAATGAAACCTTAGTATTTGCGCACTATTAAAGACGTTTAATAGCACTGGTACATTCAGGCTAGAAGTTAAGGAATGACCAAGTCATCGTCATCGTCAAAATTAAAAAAACTGCCCAATTAGGTCTCGTCGCCAGGTTGAATTTACAAGCTTATACCTCACTCAGACGATGATTGCCCATACATATTGAAATTGAATTTCCATTTGAATGCCCTGCACTACAGGTTCAACCAAGGTCAGGATAATTACACTTGATTAGACTGCCTATAAGGTGTGTCGTCGGGTTTCCATATTAATCACATTACGAAGGGTTCCGAGTTGAACACGAGGCACTTCCGAACTGTAAAAAACCTCGTCAATTGTGTTAGACATGTCAGACTACACTATAGAGTACACATTATTGGTTAATTCGAGGGTTTTATTAAGCGCGACGAACATCAATGGCGCTACTTGATGTAGCGAAAAATATAGAGGAACAAAAACATATACACACATTATCAGCAAAACAGCCCGTTAATGCACGTCACTAGATCAATTTTTATCTTCTCTTTGTCTTCTTTTTCCCTCAAGAGCAACTTCAAAATATTTCAAAGCTGGAAAAAATCTATTCATTTTGTGTCATAAAAAATTTCCTTTCTTTTTTAACAATTTTATTTATATTATAGATAATTCTTACTTTTTTTTGTAAAAGCGATTTTTTTTTCGTCGCTTGTAAGTCAATGTGAAAAATGCGGACTAACGTGAAAATTTAAGCCCTTTGATTATCCATTAAGATGGCAGGAGGCCGTGTCAATTATAAGAAGCGATATATTAAACATGATTTCCTTGTCCGACAGATGAAATGACGCCATAATGCGTTTTATTTGCCGAAGGGGTCGATTACGTAGGGTTTATTGATTATTCATGTAAAGGTTGAATTGATTTCACGGAGAAAGTAGGAGTGCTATTTAATATTTGCCTGAAGGAAGAAAAAGTTCGCAGATTTTATCAGAAATCCGTGTTGAGTACTGACCAATCGGTCTAACTCATATTTCATATGTTGTAGTATGGCAATGTCTTTGAGGTAAAGGAAAACTGTTAACACAAGGCACTATATGTACAGGATGCAGGAGTGCATCCCCCCCCCCTATAATTTCGGAGGGGTGGAGTGTACAATCATCATTCAAGCCAAAACTTATAAGTTTATGTCGTTCAAAAAATCCCAAATTCTCGTCATCGGCTGTTCATCTTCTCCGACTTGTTCATAATATATCAAAAATGACTGCATAAAGTTATTATTTGCAGAGATGCTCCGCAATATTCTGGCAACCTATAAAAAAGCTATACCAGGTATATCAGACAAAACTTATTACCGGATGCATAGGGTGTATAGGCGACAGTGGCCCCCAATAAGTTTAAACTGAGAGGCAAAAGGTATCACCCTCAATATTACGATGGTCTTGAGAATATATGATAGGTAAATTTTTCAGAATGAAAGAATATGTCTTAGCCTTTCTATGCCAATATAGATCCGGTCCCCACTGAATCGTGTAAGAGCCCTACATGTATATCAAAAAATGAATGGAGAATGAAATGCTTATGCGGCAGGTCAACAACTCGTCGAATCCTACGGGGCAACGTGCCATCAACGTAGCCTGCTTGCATGTACAACGCACGCAACAGGTCGGCT
>CALNVZ010003435.1:22033742-22062433 GCA_940671915.1 Paracentrotus lividus | reverse complement strand
ATTCACAAATCCACCCCTCAATAATTGTGTTACCTTTAGAAAACAAAGTTTTTTTTTGTTTTTTTTTAAGTCCAGACCCCTAAAGAGGGTGCACATCTAAATACACCTCCAAATGACACTTCAGGGTTGTTTTACGATCAGGGTACACCGTCAAAAATGGCCTTCTGTGCACCATAAAAAGAAATAGAGGTATGGTAATATCAAATCTACGATGGCAAGCTATTGGGCACTGTTAGAGCAACCTACAAGAGAAAAATAAACTATTGAAATACACATTTACTTCTAAAAATTTACCATTATATGGCATTTTAGGGCAAAATTACTGTCTCATTTTATTTTTTTCTGATTTTGAGCCTGCGCATCTTGATTATTAGCAATCATTCGGCTTGCTTTTCCAATCAGAATTGACTACTGAAATGCGATTGGGGTATCTAATCCGGAACGAGCATACGTGTATGGTTAACTCCCTGAGTGGGGGGGGGGGGGGGGGGGGGGGGGGGGCTTTATCAGAAAAGGGAAAACGTTTTCATGGTTATCATACTGTGTTTCTGGGTGCATTGAGATGATGTGCGTGTGAGTGTGAGGGAGGATGGTTGTGTGTGGTGGAAGGGTGCGTGTATGTGTGTACGCATATTATTTCAACATTTGTTTTAATATTCATCAATCCACTTAGCACAATTGAGATTTCGTTCTTCTTATAATTGTCTTCATTCGTGCGTTCAAAGATCCTAATAAAAAGGATACCAACAAATGCTTGGAGAATAACTCTGCCAATGCATATCAAGAATACGTGATTAAATGCTTCGAACATAATTTTTTAAATTTTTTTTATTGCGTATCAGATGCAATCCGTGTGTAGATTTATTAACTATTTTCCCCCCTTAGCTTCGGCTATTAGGAAAGGAAAAAAAATGGAAATAGCGTTCTAATATATTGTTGAGGGGGGGGGGGGCTTTATCAGAAAAGGAAAACGTTTTCATGGTTATCATACTGTGTTTCTGGGTGCATTGAGATGATGTGCGTGTGAGTGTGAGTAAGGATGGTTGTGTGTGGTGGAAGGGTGCGTGTATGTGTGTACGCATATTATTTCAACATTTGTTTTAATATTCATCCATCCACTTAGCACAATTGAGATTTCGTTCTTCTAATAATTGTCTTCATTCGTGCGTTCAAAGATCCTAATAAAAAGGATACCAACAAATGCTTGGAGAATAACTCTCCCAATGCATATATCAAGAATACGTGATTAAATGCTTCGAACATAATTTTAAAAAATTTGTTTATTGTGTATCAGATGCAATCCGTGTGTAGATTTATTAACTATTTTCCCCCTTAGCTTCGGCTATTAGGGAAAAAAATGGAAATAGCGTTCTAATATATTGCTCGTATGTCGTAGCTTATGGAGAAATTTACTTAATTTCTTCTTCTCCATTACACCTTGAGTTGACTCATTGTAAATACTCATTTCATGAAATTATACTTGATTGATATAGCTGAAAAGTTATAAGATAAATATTGAAGAATCAAATGTTATACACATTACTTTATAGCACTGATATTTTAAAGGTGAAAACTCATTTGATAGTAAATATTTTGTAAAGTAAAGTATTTTGTGAAAAATTCCAATTAAATGTAGCATCCTTTAATTTGTAACTTGAGATTTTTCAATAACCATACATTTATATATAGCGCAAATAGCTTTCCATTTTGAGAATAGACATAGCTGGATTACTCGTGTCACTTTGGTGCCATCGCTCATGACTTTATATGATTTGTCATCTTTGTAGAATGCATGATTGCAAGAACAATCATTGTATATACATTATATCATTATCATATCATTATCGAATGCAGGAAATTATCTAATAAATTCAGTGTAAATATATTTATAGGCCATTGAAAATATTTATGAGCTACGTTATGTGTTGTATTCAATACATTTCATTTTCAAGTTTAATGTCAATTTCATTGTGTTGTTATGTACCTTGCTATTTAAGATGTAGAAAATATTTAATGCTACTGTTAATAAATATTTTTTTGACAGCGTATGTAATCTGATTTCTAATAAAAATAACATCTTTCTTCCATGGACATTCGACTGATCAGATCTTGAATTGTTGTTTATTGGTATGAGACTGATTTGGATACTGTAAAACAAACATATATTATGCATATATATTTATACACACACACACACACACACACACACACACACACACACACACACACACACATGTCAAAAATGGCATTCATAACAACACAGGGTGAAGTAGTTACATCTTATGTGGGGATTTTTAAATTATTTTTGAAGGGCCCCAAATTTTTAATTCAGTGCCCCTATTTAAGTCCCCCGCTCCAATTACCCTTAATATTTCAATATATTTGAATTGCTCATGAAATTTCCTTTAAAAAAATATACATTTACGAGGAGTGTCATCATTAAATAAAAAAAAAAGTCTTAACCTTCAATGGGCATAGTTATTTTGGTCATCTCAACACCAAGGGTGGGGGAGAATCCACCCTCCCCATTTGACCAAATTTTCTAAAACTTAGCATGTATTTGAGGTATATTAAAATAAATAAGCCTGCTAAGTTTCATACTTCTACCTCAAATACTTTTTGAGCAATCGGCATATGTAATTGGCATTTTACTTTTTTTGCATTTGGACTACATGTTTAATACACAAGTCTATGGGGAAACCAAAAGCGCAGAGCGCAACTGTTTTTAATGCTGCGCATTACCAGATGGTCGAAACTATAGAAATTTTATATGTGTCTACATAAACGTAACACCCAATGCTAAAAAGCCATGTAAGCTCATGGCATACAAAAGATGTCTTTAATCTGATTTCGGCAAATGAACTAGGTCATTCTTCTTCTTCTCGAGTCCTTTCTCCTATTCTTCCGTTTGATTCGTAATTATACCTGATTACATTTTAAAGGTCATAAGATAGTCATTGTATATTATATCGATTCTTAGGGGAATCCGAATTAGACTCTACCCATTAAGTATTGAACGCAGGCGATTCCATTAGGCGAAAGAGAAGTAAGATCAGTTTGGGAGCAGGGGAAGGGGAGAAGAGGGCATTGTAGAAGGTGACTCATGGTCTCCTCCGCTCCGCATTCGCATACTGGCCTTCCTTCTGTGTCGATGCCCCATTTGGCCATTAATACCTTGCAACGGCCGACTCCAGCCCGCAGGCGGTTCAAACAGAGCCAGAACGGCCAGAGTTTATGGGATCCTGATGGGAGGGACTCCTTGGGGCCGATGATGACATTGTGAGGCGCAGACTCAAGATGGGTTGACCAAAGGTCTAACCTACAGTTGTGGGGGCTCTGGTTGAGGGGCACGGTAGAGTGAAGAAAACTGTGCCTGGATCTCAAACGCTTTGTCGTTGGCAAGGCATTGAAGAGAGGGTGGAGTGGATCATTTTCTTGTTTAAACTTCTCCTTTTGAGAGAGTGCAGACCTCCTGATGTGAGGAGGGGCGATGCCACTGAGGATGTAGAGATCGTCTACCTTGGTCGGTTTAAGGCAGCCTGTTATGGCCCTACACGCGCTGTTGAGTGATGGGTCTATCTTTAAAGCATGTGGTGACCTGCCCCATACAGGACATGCATATTCTGCAGCTGAGTAGCAGAGGGCAAGGGCTGTTGTGCGGATGGTGCTTGCATCAGTGCCCCGTTTCGAGTTAGCTAGCTTCTTCAGGATGCTGTTCCTGGCACTGACCTTCTTCTTTGTTTTCAGGATGTGATTCTTGTAGGTGAGGGAGCGATCCAGAGGAATCCAAGGTAAACTGGATTGGAAGTGTGCTCTATTTCCTTACCATAGGTCATTGATAATCCCATAGACTTTGTGTTGGTTCAGGTGTTCTAATAATTTTGGCCACCACTGTATATATATATATATATATTACATATAAACACATATAAAAGAGAATTGTCAATAAAATGAAAATTAATTTATGGACCACAAATTATTAAACATGTACCTATTTAGAAAGAGTAACTGCTTCCGCATCTTCTGAACATTTTTTTGGTGGTATTTGTTTAAGATTTGATGAACAAAATTCATTGTTTAGGAATTTGTAAAAAGCTAATTGTGCAAAAGTGGGGGTCCACACGCAAAAAAAAAAAAAAAAAAAAAAAAAAAAAAAAAAAAAAAAAAGGAAGAGAAAGGAAAAAAAACAAAAAAAAAAACAACTCCATCCCGATTAGAATAGCATACTTTTTAATTAAAAAATTTTGAGCAAAAACGGAAAGAAAAAAAAAAGTTTTTATATTTATCCCTTACATTCTGTTTAAAAATGAGATAGATCTGTAGAGTCATGCATGAAATGCTACACGTCAAAGACAAGATAATGACATTCCAAAATCACTGAGAGTCCTGTTTAGGCCTGTAAGTGATCTCATTTTTACACAGAATGTAGTCCATAGGTGGAACAACACCCTTACCAACAAAGTTTGCTCAAACCCTTTTTGTAAAAAAGTTGTGTATTTTTTTTGTTGCTTTAATCGCATCCTCCATTTGGCACAAGTGACTTTGCACAATCACAAAAAATGTGGCGTGTTCATGTAATTGTAAGCACACACAAGATGTATGAAAATTGGGGTGATCTTTTTAAAGACAATTTCTATGTGTTTATTTTTTATTTTCATTTTTAAAGATAATTTCTAAGTGTTAATTTTTTTACCCACTCGGTAGAGTATACACTAAATTGACTTGCTGACGTAGCTGCAACCATTGATAAGGAAGCCATTCCTGAGAACTTTAAATAGAGGCTGTTGTGTCGAGTAAAGAGGTAAAGGATGGGCCCTTTCATAAATCATTATGATTAGTACCACATTGCTTTTCACAGGAAATAGCAAATCATTGTTAATGTGTTCTTGATTTAGGTAATAATCTATACTTCTAGCTAATAGAGCTACATGTATGGGTGTGCAGACATATTTATCAAAGCTTCAACTCTTTACATATATATATATGATAGTGGTCAGGTTCATAAAATTCATGCAATTCATAAAAACATGATAAAGGAACAAAGTGAACGCAGGAAAATTGCTTCCAAATCGGCATTGCTTTATTAAAAAATAATAAAAAGATAGCATAAATGTACCACCACAGCAGTATTTATGTAAAATCATCATTATGAAAAATGAAAGACAAAAAAGGAAATTTCAGAGAAAAATTGCATGATATAATGAAAGAATGCTTGTTCTTATTTCTGAATTATTCTGAAGTTATTTTAAAGTTATTCATGACTCTACGCAAATAGGGTTACGCATATAAATGTTAAATTTAAAGAAATGAAAATGTTATTCTTATATTCATGAAATAAATCAACAAGAAAAGATAACAAAGAGGAGGCGCAGTCGCACAATAGTCCAAATTGCTCCTCAATTCCAATTAAGGAGGTGATAGATTAGAAAACAAGTCATCGGGTAAAACATCTCTCATTAAATAGGAACTAAAGCCATAAGTTCATGAATTTTCCTATTTAGAAGTAAAATATATGCTCACATAACAAGAATATGAGATACAGTTGAAAGACATACGTTCTCACATTATATTCTGTGAAAAAGTGTATATAATTTCTCATTTTGAATCACTAATATGATCAAATACAAACTACATCAATTGAAGAAGGTAAACAACCCATTGCCTTGCTAATATGAAAGACTATCAGTGCATAATATAATTTCATTTTGTTTGACCTACAAAAATCTGTATCATTAAATCATATTTTCAAAGTATGCTGCATTAAATCACACTTTCAAAGCAACTAATTCAATGAAGAATTTTTTATCCTTTCTCTCAATTTAATATGATTCAAAAGATATTGACCATTTATAATGCTCCTGAGACTACAAAAACACAAATCTATATCAAAGAAACATACTGATATCTATACATGATTAACTTGTGTCCTATACATGTAAAGACTACTCAGAACCATATACCTAAGAAAACATAATTCCCGCTACCACAATAAAAACATGATAATTAGCACAACTGATTAATAATTCGTAATTATTTAATCAATACAATAACTGTACAATCACTTATCCAATAGCTGAGCCTTTTCAAATGTTATAGATATCATGTACTATATAAGCAAATAATACGTCATTGACCTTGAATAAAACAAATAGGTTCAATATATAACGAATTCTTCCAATTCAACCAATGAAGTTATTTAACTTGTAGTGCTAAAGTAACTTAAATGAATATGTTGCTAAGTTGCTGAGAATGCTTCTGTTTATATGTATAAACACACATATATATATACATAAATAAATCATCAAACACTAATGGAGGTCAAATTTAACATTTCACTACAGTAATGGATGATTAAAATTATGCTGCTGAACAATTCATCCTCATTCACCACAGCCAATGACAAAATAGAAACTCCATATGAAAATATTTATCAATGTCATATCATAACAAATTCTGCACAACATTATGTAGTTTTAAATGATAAAGGTTACACAATAATTTGAAAGTCAATCTTTGAAAGTAACTAAACACATTAATTTGTAGATCTTTTAAAGATTCAGTGGTGGGCAAAAAAGACCAGACATTGTATGGAAAACTAATTTGAACGCTTGTATTTTTAAATAAGCATGTGCACCAATACTGAGTACATGATAACAATTATAATGCATTGTGTTCCAATTATCCTGCTCATCCATGCATTACAAAGACTTAAGAACTACCAAGCAAAGCAACTGTGTATATTTTAGTTGACAAAAGCTACTTCATCTTGTCGAGTCTTCTTGGTAGTGACATGTGGCATGATTCTACAGATAGTGATTGATAGGATGAGTATAACAAGGACCAGTAGACCCATTGCAACTAAGGTAGACCAGTTACTCAAGCTAGTCCTAGCTCCAACTCTTTCCAATTCATAGTGCCCATCAACGTCTGGAGAACAAGATATAAATTCAATATATATATATAAACAGTCAATATTTCAACATGTTTATTTCGACAAGAATTTTGACCCTCACAGGTCTTTTTCAGGGTATACGAACAAAGTGAAAATTGAATATGAAGCTCTGCTCAGAACAAATACCAAAGAAATGCAGATGGTTATGAAATTGCTTATTTTTAGTGCAAAAACACATTGTAATGTAATATTACCAAGTTTCAGAACATTTTATCACATTTGGAGTGGGAGGATTGGCCCCCTCCTCATGAGATGACCAAAATAATCCTGCACTATATAAAATATAAAAATATCAAAATATCTGGAACTACATAGAATATATAAACATAACAAATTCTGGAACAATATCAAAACTCAAATTTGATTGATAAATGCTTATTATTACTTACATGCTTCACAGTCATGTCCTGTCCAGTCTGGTGTGCACAAACAGGAGTATTGTTCATCATCTTCTTCAATACATGTGCCATTGTGAAGACAAGGGAAGGAAGAGCATGAACCAAACAGCAGATCTAAAGTCTCCAATATCTCATCTACAAACATACAAAAGATATTGATTTAAAACTGAGGTTAACATGATAATAATTTGAAAAAAAGGAACTCTTCCATTTTCACATTGTACATGTACTACATACTTGAAGCTATATGATTTTGTCTACCGAATGTACGTGTCAACTTAGTGTAAATGTCAGAGTCAGAGCTATAATAAATTGTGACCCTGGGGGTGTTTGACTAAGTTATGAAGAAATTTATAAACAAATTGAAATTTGAATAGCCAAATGGAATGCCAATATCATTTTTATTGAACAGTGTACTTGAGATTATAGGGGGGAAAAAAAAAGTCAAACCTCAGGAAGAATGTTTGGCATCTCATTTGGCTGTCCATATTTCCTTTGCAAAGTAGTTTGTAACTTATGAACAACTTGACCAAACGCCTCCTATTCATAAGACTAATTTCCTACTAAGCTCCCATACGGTTTGGTCTAATATAATATTTCCCAAGCTGAATAACTTTCCTCAATTCTCCCTGAGCAGTTCAAACAAAATATATAAAGTCATTTTAAGAACTCATTATTTCATGTTGAAAAGCCTATCAACATGAAAAGTAATAAATGGATGGAGTGGGATGTTAAAGTGCATGCATGTGAGAAATATCTATTTGAGATCAATATATTTTCATCACTTGTAAAGAAGATGAGAAGATGAATATTTTACCATCATTCTGACAGAGAATTCCTGAGTATCCAGGTCGGCATTCACACATGTAATCTCCCATAGGGCTCTCTAAGCAACTTCCACCATTTTTGCAAGGGCACGTGTAGTCCCCACTCTGACTTTGAACTGAAGGAATGAAAAAATATCATTTTTTAGTGTCATAATCTTGTTTTATTTTTACACTGTCCTACAGTATACTATTTATGCGAATGTGACTAGGAGCAATTAGGAATGCTTTATAAATTATTTGCAAATGGAATCAGTATCCAATCTTATCAATGGTATTGTTAAGTTAATGGATGAATAATATAAAATTTGTTATGACAATTTGTTGATACATTTGTTAAAGTTTAAAAATGGCACCTTAGAAATCGATGTTACAAATTAAGATGCGAGAATGTGATTCTCACATACCTTTTCATGGTCGACACCCTACGCGATCATGAATTAAGTACATCAAATTAACTGTTTTTCTTAAAATAATAGGCCTACAGAATTCCATTTCGAAACTTTCCATTATATAGAGTTGTCAGTAAGAAATACATGTACCACAATATCATGGAAACATATACTATTTGCACTTACGAATGAGCATGGTTTATACTTACCATGTTCCTCAGGCTCAGCTTGTCTCTTTTCTGTAGGGAATAAGGAAGATAGAAGCTTAAGTTCTCTAGTAGATTCAATTTTGTCTGTTGCTCACTCATCATTAAAAAAGTTCCATTTCTTGTTAGGTCTCATGACACTAAGACATAAATATTGTAGACATTCTGATAGAATTCATCAAAATCACTATGACTTTAATAATTGAAAGCCAGATTTTCTTGAGTTCAATAAAAATAAGACTGAAAGTGTAAGTCAAGTACAGATGTTTTTAGCAATTCTGGACTTATTGAAAAAAATACAGCTACCCTGAAAATGAGCATTTATAGAGAAATAGATAAGAGTGATATTCTTACTTCTTCCTGTTGGGGGGCAGAAGAAGCTACTGAAGTCAAGTGGATTGTAGAAGCACAGATCGGGACAAGGTTCACATCGGCATACATGAAGACCCTCTGAAAAAATATACATGCATTTAAGTTACATATACATGTAGTAGGTGACTTCAAAATCAGGCTCCTCTGTACTACACATAACAAATGTCAATTGTAATTTGCTTTGACATATTCTGGGTAGAGTTTTATGCTGGGGTATAATTATTCTTGCTCTCTTGTGAAACACTTAGATTCACAAGAAGCATAGGGATCTGTATATCAAATACCAATTGAATCTTTCTCAAAATTTGACTTTGACCATTAGATCAGATTTAGCACCCTCTAAGCTCAGCAATTTTATTATTCAACTTTATATAGGCCATCTGAACAATGATTTAATATATATTAACTATTTATATGTCAGAAAACTATAAGCAAAGATATCATCCTTCAATTGTCTTCCCATTCACTTCCATGCATTGTTATATATATGTGACTCAAGAAGTCCAGAAGGCCACGAGACAGAAAAATTTGAAAAAATTCAAATTTGTAATAAATAAATGTCATGTCATGAAAAAGACTTACAAAAATGGTACCTAAAGTTGCCTTTTAACACGGAGCTTGGGGGTAATAATAACATATAATGTTGTGCAGGGCCCGATGGGAGAACAGTTATCAGAACTGAAGTGGCTACTCTGGGTAATTAAAACAATATTATTATTATTATTGCTTGAGTATAACGTACAATCAATACAGAGTAGAGCCATAAATACATGTATAAGATACTTACGTATAACAGACAAGTTTATCACACAGTCAGTCTGATATCCCTGAGGGTTAGAGAATGTGTAAAGAATTTGATAATTTCCTACAGGAAAGTTGTCCATTGGTGTCGTGTTAGGAGGAGAAACTGTTGATGAGACACCAGCCTGACTTGAAGAAGGTACAGTGTATCGATCACTACAGCTCACACTGTCAAATGTTTCATATTCAATGATTGCATCTGATGCTGGACAATTGTTTACAACCGGAGCTGATCTACTATCAAGTGCTGTAACAAAAGTCAAGAAAGAAAACATGACATTCAAATTTGTTATTATATGATTGTGTTGATCACATGATGCACAAATGATGAAATGCTGCAACGTACATGTATAATGAAAATTTGGCCATACCTAAAATCAATTAATTTTGTTTTCTACTTCTAGAATAACAATGGTATTTTGCAACTTCACGGGTTGTAAAAAAATATACCTGTCAAGGGTAACATGTATACTATTGCACAGACAATGTAAGTATCTTTTTTTCAACGAGGGACTTTATTGTAGGGTAGGCCCTACATGTGGTATTAATTGTTACCTGTAACAGTGAGATAGAAGAAGCACCTTCCAACATTGCCACTTGCATCAGTAGCTGTGTAGAGGACAGCATACCTTCCAACATTAAAGCTAGAACCAGAAACCCTATTGGATTCAATGGTTGCTGGCTCATTTGCTTGTGGTTGTGTCCAGGTAAATGTAGCTGTCCCACCATTGGGTGCAACCGCTGTTTGATCGTTGGGACATGTGATTACTGGAGCAGTATTGTCTGAGACAAAGAGATGAAGGAGTGAGATTAAATGTTAGTAATCATGAAAGGATTTATCTGAAATATTACTTATTATAAATTGTTGCATTCAATACCTGACCCACGATGGAGGACATGCAATGCAGAGGCAGAGGGGAAAAAAAATATATACATGATTTGGGAAAGAGAAATCAATGTTTTATTGTTTTCTGATGAGCTCATCAGAATTTGAAGAAAAAAGATCATTACTAAGAAGAAACTATTAAAGTCACATCTCCACATGATTAGAATATAAATTACTTTCAATATCACACAGTATCGGTTATATTAAATCATTCACTTTTCCTCTACTAAGGCCAAGTAATTTTGACCAAACGACCTATATTTCATTAAACAGGAGGTAATTTAAGCCTCTACATTTCTGTTTTACATTGTCCGAGTGTTTTTCCTAATTCTAACCAAGGATCAGTGCTGTACACAGTGAGCCATCAAAAAAGAAGGGGAAAAAAAACGTTGTGTTGTTTGAGTATCTTGGTAGAGTAATTCTCCAAGCAAATACCATTTTCATATGGATCTTTGCATAACTGACAGTCTTGAGAAACTCTTCCTTGCGCAAAATGGATAGGTGAAGAATAAAACGAAAGACAAACCCCATACACAAACTAAACAAATCCACACACTCTAAAACAAGAGCATAATGCAGTGTCAACATTTCCCCTTTTCTGATTAAGCATTAATTTGACCAAGATCATTATAGAATGTTTAATTCCTTATTGTCTCCTGAAGAGTTGCGTGTGTTTTGAGTAAGGAGGGGAGAGTGTGTGAGGACAGGTGTATGTCTGAGGGTGTGTGTGCGCTATGCTTGTGTGTGTTTATGGTATATATGTTTTTTTTTTTTAATGTGCATGCTAGCCATAAATGTTCACCCAGCACAAGAGAGATTTCATACCTGTAGTCTGAGAGGTGACTGTCACAGTGAAAGAGCACATGACTGAATTCCCTGATCCATCTGTTGCTGTATAAGTGACTTGAGTATCTCCAAATGGAAAGGAGGCAGGAGGGTTAATGTTTGAATTGAGTGTGACTATGCCAGAGTTGTCTGATTGAGTTGGTGCATTCCAGGTGACAGTAATCTGACTCTGTCCAGGGGCAAGCACACCAGTAGCCCCAGTGGGACATCCTGTCAACACCGGGTTGGTTATATCTGTGTTAAATACAAACAATGCATAATGATTCTGTGTTATCAAAATCTAATATATTGTTTGGTAATCGATCAATGATATACAAACAGTACAATCAAATCAAATCAAATCCAATTTTATTGA
Source organism: Paracentrotus lividus (assembly GCA_940671915.1). Lineage (NCBI taxonomy): Eukaryota > Metazoa > Echinodermata > Echinoidea > Camarodonta > Echinidae > Paracentrotus > Paracentrotus lividus. The sequence continues at coordinate 22,050,401 of CALNVZ010003435.1, read as the reverse complement.
CATTGAATCCACAATTTTGAATTATCATCAAAACAAACAAAACAAATCAAATGTCTAACTGATATTTAGGGTATAATTTATTTTGTGTAAAAAGAAAATGGCAAGGTGAGCCAAAAGGCAAACAATGAGAAAGTTTCAATCAAATCTAATTTTGTCTTCCACACAATTGCTTTAAGTTTCTTAAAAGTATAACCATACACATAGAAGAGTAAGATATTGGTAGGTTACCTGTGATTGTAACATTAAATGAAACCAAAATACATGGATGGGAGTAAGATATAATATGCAGTCAAAGGTTACCTATGACTGCATCAGTGAATGAAACCTATAAAATCAATGTTAATGTAAATGTATCTAATTAAGATATTGATCTAGGTTACCTAAGATTGTATCAGTGAATGACTGACTGACTGACTGTTAATGTAAATGTATCTAATTAAGATATTGATCTAGGTTACCTAAGATTGTATCAGTGAATGACTGACTGACTGACTTACTGACTTATGTGCATAGGACGGTGTGTCCCTTTGCTCTCCTACGGGTGATCCTTTTCTACTCAGTTCTACCCTGGGCTTGGGTAGAACTAGGGTTCTACCCTATTTTGGTTTCATATTTCAGTAAATGAAATCAAAATAAATGTACAGAGTGACTAAAAAAAGAATATGTCCCATCATTTTGAAGTTGTCTTGTTTGGAGCATGAATATTTTATCATGGGCTTCATGATATGTCTTGGTAGATTCATCCTCCCAGCATTTGTTGGTGCTCTTTTCATTTAAATCTCTGCATACATGACAAAATAACAAACAATCTTCAAAAGAATGCAGAATCTCATTCATGCCAAGTGGAAGGATGAAGATTAAAAAAAAAATATGTGTACACTAATACACACATACACACACACCCATTCTCCCTCTCTCTCTCTCACACACACACACACACACACACACTCTCTCTCACCACACACCACATCCTTACACACCCATTCTCCCTCTCTCACACACACATAAACGCACACACACATCATCGCCACACCGTCGCTGTTAAACCGTCATAAATCTTTGAAATTGAGTTTTTTTTGTCATTCTAAAAGCCTATATTCAACTCTATCGAATTACCAAATTTCAGTTCAAAATCTGCATTATTCTAGGAAAAACAGACTGAGGATAAAAATTTTGTTCAAAACGGCATATCCATTCCGTCGATTTTACAAAGCATCATAAACCATTGTTTCTATACTATAGCAGTCTCCTGAAGGGCGCGCAAATTGAGTGTTTTTACGAACCGTTATATCTCATGATTTATGACGCTAAAAAACATGCGCGTGGTACACATGACTTTACAAAGTGACCTAGACCCCCTGTTTTTTACGAAAAACAATCAGTTTCTAAAATACCATGTTCTTTTTTATTCTAAATATGGCCTATTTAAAAATTAAACTTTTATTTAATTTATCCTGTGCACTGATATAAATAATTGTTGTGGTTTCCTTCAAAGCGTGAATTTATGAGCGTCAGAAGAACATCCAAACTTTGAATACGATTATCTCAAAAACAGGTTTTCGGGACTCTTCAAGGTCTATGACGGTTTGTAAAATCACTGATGACACATGCACCCGCAAACACAATACACACTTCACATTAAAATTTCCCCGTTTCTGATTAAGCATTGATGTTTTGTTTACCAAGACCATCCCTGAATGTTGGGGACAAAGTAATTCCCTAACAACTGCTTGTGAGTTGGAATGATGGTGTGTGTGCGTGTGTTTGTGTGTGTATATGGTGTGATTGTTGAGGATGTGGGTGTGCATTTGTGTGTATTCTGGTGTGCATGAGATAGGGTAGGTGCGTGTGTATGTGTATGGGGTGCATGTTGGTGTGTGTGGTGAGGGTGTGGGTGTGTATGTGGTTTGTGTAAGGGTAAATAAGCGTATGTGTGGGTCTGTATGATATTTTGTGCGTGCATATAAGCAATTTTTCACCAAGCCACTTGGCGCAAGTAAGATTTTGTTGTCATCTAAAGATTATCTGTTATTCAGTCATGCTGGAAAAGATCCAAATAAAAAAGGGAACCAACAGATGCTAGGAGGATGACTCTACCAAAACAAATCATGAAACTCATGGTTAAATGTTCACGCTTCAAACAAGACAACTTCAAAATAATGGGATTTTTTTCCCCGGTTCCACGACATTTGCTATGGCGACAATTGCTCTGCTAGAAATTCCACACACTGAATGACTAACTTTAACCCTGGATTTAGCCCTATACCCTGCCCTAAACCTAACATAAAACCCTATTGAAACCCTAACCCTACATCTTAGACAAAAAAAAAAAGGTCAGAGGAGCGAATGTCGTCTCACCATTTTTTCTGACTCACTCTGTATATGAGTAAAATATTTATAGGTTACCTCTGATTGTAACAGTGAATGAACATGTATCAGTAAGACCAGCCGTATCCCTTGCAGTGTAGGTAACAGTAGAGGAACCAACTCCAAATGGACTACCAGGTTGTACTGATGTTGTTACAGTCGGTATATCAGCATCATCTGTTGCAGTCGGTGGTGTCCAGAAAACTGATGTCTGATCAGAGCTAGCCGGTAAGTTCCGTTCGATATTCTGTGGGCAGTTAAAGAGTTGAGGAGGCTGGTTTCCAGTAGTTCCTATAACAATAATGGAAAGAATAAAATTAGAGTATTAAAATTCACTTGGAGTAACCAATCTCTATTGACTTAAGTGTCGTAGTCTTGTGGTCGTATCACTTGACTGGGGATGCAAAGGTCATGAGTTCGATTCCTGGCACCGACATCTTATGTCCACTCCACACAGGCGCAAATGGGTACCCGATGGATGATTCCATACAGTTGCCGGTGTTGGCAGACACAAAGCATGGAATAAAATCCAATGAACGGGGTAATAATAGACTGCAAAGCAATTTGGGCTGCTACGGGAAAAGCGCTTAAATACATAATAGTATTATTATTATTATTTATTATTGACCTGATTTCATATAAATCTGCATGCATACAAGATGAAAGAGTATAGAACACCTCTCTTTTAGATTGTTTATGGGTCACATTTTTGCAATTAAAAAAAAGAACAAAAAAAAAAAAACAATATGAGTCCTTGACAGCGTATCGTCAAAAAATATGCCTCCACTATTGCCAAATCAAAAATATGTGGCACTTTCATCTATTTATTTTTCTTTATACAAAGACATCTTTGAATTTGATCTTTGGTCTTGTGACATCATACCTAATCATATCATTGTTGGTCCCTAATTTACTAAGAAGATTATATCTCAACTGGTTCTCAAGATATGGCAATAGAAACCTCAATGCATGGAATTACACAATTCAACCTCTGTGACACAAGACCTTTGCTCTACATACTCCAAAATCTAATCAGATCATCTTCCTATGCTGATACATACTATCCCTAAGTTTTAAGATGATATCTCAAGTAGTCCTTGAGATGTCGCGATAATGAGCAAACAGGACATACGAATGGAGGGTCTGACCAAAATTTGAAAAAATGATGCCTCCAGCATACATAGATAACATGGTATCTACTGACAAGTTATATCAAACCATGTAAAACCATGGCCTCCACAAACCTTGTGTAACTGTGACAACAAATGAACATGTATCCGTAAGTCCAGCTGAATCCCTTGCAGTGTAGGTAACAGTCGTGGAACCAACGTTAAATGGACTGCCTGGTTGTATTGATGGCGTTACAGTCGGTGTATCAAAGTCATCCGTCGCAGTGGGTGCCACCCAGTTAACAAAGGCAACTGTATTTGGAGGTTGTACTGTTCCAAAGGCCGATGTTGGGCAATTGACGAGCTGAGGAGGCTGGTTTCCAGTAGTTCCTATAGCAATTATGGAAAGAATAAAAGTAGAGTATTAAAATTCACTTGGAGTAACCAATCTCCATTGACGTAAGTGTTGTAGTCTAGTGGTCGTGTCACTTGACTGAGGATGCAAAGGTCATGAGTTTGATTCCTGGCACCGACTCTTATGTCTACTTCACACAGGTGCAAATGGGTACCTTTTTTTTAGAGTTGCGGAACTTCAATATGATCAATAAATTTTGCAACATTTGACTTTTTACTTTTCTCCATATTCTGATATCCTGTACATTGAAGCATGACACAATCATTACAAATAGGATATTAATAAGAAGAGAAATAGATTATCTTTCCAATGGTATAAATGACAGGATTAACTAAAGCATACTTGAAAAGCTATCATGGCTCAAAGTCGATTTGCGGAACTTTTTGTGAGGGGTTTAGATGACATGGTATCTACTGACATGCTACATCAAACCATGTAAAACCATGGCCTCCACAAACCTTGTGTAACTGTGACAACAAATGAACATGTATCTGTAAGTCCAGCTGAATCCCTTGCAGTGTAGGTAACAGTCGTGGAACCAACGTTAAATGGACTGCCTGGTTGTATTGATGGCGTTACAGTCGGTGTATCAAAGTCATCTGTCGCAGTGGGTGCCACCCAGTTAACAAAGGCAACTGTATTTGGAGGTTGTACTGTTCCAAAGGCCGATGTTGGGCAATTGACGAGCTGAGGAGGCTGGTTTCCAGTTGTTCCTATAACATATAGACAGTGGTTGAGAGAGGAACAGAAATATAAAATACGGCAACATTTAAAGGACTGCCTTTATGAAATTAAAGTAGAACATGTTAAACAAATTAAAAAGCTGCATCTACATTTATGTGACTTGATGTTCTGTTATACTGCAGGTTTAAAGATCTTTGAAGCATGAAGCAAAGAAGAAGCCGAGTCCGGCTGTTTGAGAGAGCTGACAAAGAAAGTTATGGCTAGACGAACACCTGATTTCTAATCATTCTGATATATAACTATACATTTATATAGTGTTATTCATATTGTTTTCTGCAACCACATTTCCATCTAACTAAATCAAATTCTATGATTACTTTCTTTGTGAAATCCCAAAATTAATAAGTTGTACATGTACCTTGCTGCACAATAATATTGAAAGTGCAAACTGCTTCAAGGCCACTACTGTCACGTGCAGTGTAGGTGACCAGTTGGTTTCCGATAGGAACAGTTATACCAGGGTTTTGATCACCAATGATTGTTGCTGAACCTTCTATATCAGATGCTGTGGGTGGTGTCCATGTGGCTTGTGCTGAGGTTGTTCCAATGGGTGCTGTCAGAACAAGTGTTGCTGGGCATCCACTAATGATGGGAGGGTTGGTATCAGCCGCTGTTTAATTGCAAGAAAACAAAAAAAGAGGCATGAATAAAGGTCACATCAAATACTATGAAACAGGATTAGCTTTGACAAATTACTCCTCTCTTATTAATATACAATGTACATCTAAAAATTTGAGGATGAAGCACTCATTGTGCTATTTGTGCTATTCTCTGGTTTTGCATTTTACCACTTTTTAGTTTTAATTTTGTAAAACGTAACTTGCGTATGTTCAATTCTGTCGTATCATATGTTAAAAATATTGCAACATTTTGTTTCTTCTTTATTGGCATTACATATTATCCTAATATAAATATAAAATGTTTTTGCATATATATGTATACATGTACAACATTACCATTATGATATATACATATACAGTCTGAAATAACCATATTTTAAAATTCTAATAGGACCAATTCAACTGTGTCCCCTTTATGTTTCTGACCTTATAACCAGTAATCTAAAACATAAATGTAGACCACAGTGACCTTGATTATTTGAGCTTTGATCTCGTAAAAAAAAAAGAATTATTTCCCAAGCTGTACTCATTCAGTGTCCTGTGATTAACTGTAACTGTTAGCGCTGTGGTATATAAATAACCATTATTATAAGAGGACAATTCATTTATCTGGAGTTTCAGTAATGGAGGGCTGCAACCCTTGACCACCTATCCACTAAATCCCCCCAAATTATGAGATCATATTCCTCATGTGACATGTACAATGCACTATCATCAAGGCTGAAGTTCATATCTCAAGCAAGAGTTAAAATAATGTGATCTCTCTGATATTTGACCTTTGATCTACACTTTTTATATATTAGAAAAAAAATTTATTTTGATATTTTTCATGCCTTTCATTTAAAAGTATATTAAATTGAAAGACTTACTACCAGTACCACCACCAGTCACAATGACGTTGAAATCACAGGTAACAGAATTAGCCTGTTCATCTATGAAGGTGTATCTCACAGGAGTTGAACCAACACCAAACAAGTCTCCTGAATTGCGTGTAGATACGACCTGCAAGTCTGAGCTTACAGCATCAGTAGCTGAAGGCTCTACCCATGTGACACTGACAGGTGTGCCATCAGAAGAAGTAGATGTGACATCATTCGGGCAAGACACCAAAGTTGGAGCAACAGTGTCCGTTTGGGTCGCTACAAAATGAATAAAGATTGAAAGTTCAAAATTTCATAAATTGTTAAATTTTGACAGGGGAAAAACATATAAATCATGAGGTCAACGAAAGTTTCTTTGACCCCATTCTTTTTTTTCCCAGGGAAGGAATGTATTTTCAGTATATGAGGTTTACACGCATATTGTTCTTCCTAGAAGATGACGCTTTATCCGTTTTGCAATACAGGTTAAACATATTTTTTTGAGGCCACAGGCTCTCTGAGAAACATCATCATTTGGCTTGTCCATCTCTTATTGATAGCATCAGTACATGTTAGAATCAGATATTAGCAAGCAGAAATGAAGATAAATCAGGCTATGATGTTCTTTGAAGGTAGAGTCTTGCATGGTGGATTTGAATATTGTAAGGAGGTATACAGTTCACCATGTGGTTAGCCTGTGAACCAGATGAGAAGGCGAGATATTCACAGTCCCTTAGGTACCTTCCCAAAAGTTAAAGCTGCGGCCCACTGCGTGAACGCCGCATAGCGGCGCTTTATAATTAAGTCAATGGAAGAATCATACTAGGGGAACCGTATATCCTGCCTATAAGCCCGCTGTGCGGCGTTCACGCAGCGAGCCGCGGCTTTAACTTTTGGGAAGGCACCTTACAGGACTTAATCAAGAAAGAATACTTCTAATTCTATTCTCTACTCTCTATCTCGCCTATAAACTTTCTACTTTCTGCAACTGTTCATTTCCCCTTCTATTCTCTCAACTGGTCCTTTTCAGCATATGGTGAACCGTAAACCTTGCAATAACATGCAAACATAGCTATAGATTATCCCATAGTGAAACATACTATTCTCAAGTGATTCTTAAGATACCGTGATAACCGGAGAACATGAATGTCTAATTTTGTATGGGCTGACAAGCAAGAAGCAAGCAAATAAATAACACTCAGCCATTATCTCAAACACTAAAATCACTCTCAAACTCAATGACGATATCTCCTTTGGGACTGTATAAATACAATGAGAATGCAATTTGTCTCACCTGCAACGTATATGTACAGACTACATGAAACTGAATTTTGAGCAGCATCTGTAAATGTCCAGCTGTAAGGTCCAGTCCTTCCCGCTGGGAAAAAAGCACTTGTGAAGCTAAATCCACTGGTAAAATCAATTGGTGCGCCATTATCAGTGGCTGTTGGTAGGTCCCATGATACAAAGGCTGCAGAAGCACCAGGAGTAATTTGAGCAAACACAGCATTGGTACAACTTGTTAGTACAGGTGGAATACCGTCGTCTGGAGTGACTCCTGTAATAGACACAGCATTTATGAATTAATTACAGAGATAAACGTATACTGCCACACGGGGAAGAGAAACCCCCCTCGACATCGTCCACAATAAATCATTGACGCAATTAGCTTTTTTCTTTGACATCCTGCTCATCTCCTAAGACCAAATTTGTCATCTCCGACTACCCGGTTTCCAAGTTTTCCATAATGTTGTACCTGTGCATCTAACCTTGAATTGCTCAAAAACATGATTACATACAGGGTAATGTCAATGAAAATTGTATTTTGAGTTAAAAGTCATAAATGTGTTATTGTTTTTGCTTTTACTGATGAAAGTCATTAATTTCATTCAATTTATGACCACAATAATGTCACCAACAAATTTCATTGAAAAACGATAAAGATGAAAAGATCAAAATACAAAGAAACATAAAATCACAAAACAAAAAAATGCACAAAAAATTGAATTTGATACAAGACTTTATCATATTGAATTGATAGGATTTCTACAAAGAATGATTGAACTAAAACTTAGCTTGCTAGGAGCTTTAATGCATAAATTACCATAAATTAACAAATACCGGTAAAGCATTTTTTTGAAAAACTAACTTTACAATTTTTGAGCTAATTTATTTGAGATCAAAGAACATGATCCCAGAGACCCAAATAAGTCCCCCATCCACCTCGGCTATGGAATTTAAAAATAGACTAGGCATATTAACGTTAACATTTTTGTCTTTCATTTATTTCAGAATTTTAGATGTTACATTACGTGATGATATTTTCACAGAGAATTTTTTGCAAAACAAGCTAAAGCAAAATGCACAAAAATGAAAAACAAGACAAATGTAGACCATTGTAACTTTACGCTTTATACCGACTCCAAACCGACACCAGACCAACAAAAAAATTATACTGCCATGAATGGCAAGCTAGTGGTCGGTTTGGAGTGGGGCTTGTCAGTATTACCTTTAAACTACATACTACAAAATTTTAGTAGATGATCTTATTATGGTGATTCAGGCTGTCTGCAAGTTTTAATATATCTCAAGTGGTAGATAATGATGCCTATTATGACGTAGGAAAAGTTCTACAACTCATTTCTATGATGTACATGTAGTATTCTGTACTTATTTTATCTATCTACATGTACTCTGTTTCTACATTATGTACGATGGATTCCAACAGGTCAACAATCACACATATAAATGAAAGATATACCTCCTTGAGATGTTACAAGGATGTTAAAAGCACATGTAGCTTGCAGACCAGCCTGATCTGTGGCTGTATAGATAACAGTGGTAGAGCCTATTGGGTAAGATGCTCCAGGGTTGTTTCCATTAGAGACGATTGTGGCTGGACCTTGATTATCAGAGGCTGTAGGTGGTGTCCAACTTGCTACCGCTGTAAAGGCTCCCTGGGGTACTTGAAGAGTTATCGTGCTAGGACAACCTGATATCACTGGTGGAGTTGTATCACCTGTAATAATATGAATAAATATAAATATATATATAAATTAAAAACTCCCACTAAAAGCAATAGTGGACGCAGTCTGACGACGTCACACAATCAACAACATAAGCCAATGCTCAAACATAATCGAGCCACTATTGTCCCCAGATGATTGGCCCTGCAGTTTTTTTTTTTAAATTGTGAATCTTGGATCCATGCCTGAATACCAAGAGACTGCTCTTTCTTGTGAGTGTGACGTACCAGACTGACTCCTATCAAGTTACATCAAATTCCATATGTATTAAGGCAATAATAGTGTTGACCTTTGTGTATACTTGCTTAGAGACTTCAATAAAAAGAATGAAGTTTGCATACATGGAATAATGATATATAACAAAGGGCCAGGATTTGTATAATACTCAGCTTAATTGCACCATTTTTAAAGAAACTGATCAGAAATTAGTTTCCAGTAATTGTTGAGTGACCAAACATATTGAAAAGATGATCTTGATATAGGGTAAGTCCAAGCTTTTCTGCAATTTTGTCCAAAGCATATTGACAAATAATTTACCATAACTTAAAACATGAAATGATCTATCTCAATTATTTTTCATGTTTTGATTAAAGATTCTGAACCTTTAACCAAAAACATGACAATGATTGAGATGAATCACATGGGACAGTTTTGCAAAATAGCTTGGACATAAGTCCTTTCTTGAGCAAAATCAATCTTACAGACCAACAAACTAGATCATTGAGCATCAACAAGACCATGTACATTTGAAATTTGAGGTTAGTTCATATTTAAGTGATTATTAATACAGACATGATGTATTTGGGCAAACCTATGTTGCACCATTTTTAATTTTAAAGCAGTTTGTGTATAAACAAATACAAGAATTACCTGTGGTGGGTTGACTGGTCACAATGACAGTGAAAGAGCAAGTCTCTGTATTGCCAGAGCTATCTTGAGCAGTATAGGTTACTACAGTCTGACCAAGAGTGAATTGTGAGCCTGGACTCCTATTGGACGTCAGTGTTGGTATGCCTGCATTATCAGTAGCTGTTGGTGCCGTCCATGATACACTAACTGTGTTTTGGCCCGCTGGAAGGACAGCGGTTTGAGTACCGGGACATCCAGAAATAACAGGGTTTTGGTTGTCCACAGTGCCTGAAAGATCAAACAAAAAATATTGTACAATAATATATATGTTTTCTTCATCTGAATTGTTCAGGTTGTAATTGTGAATTTTCATGTAGCTCCATGTAATTGGTATGTAATATTCAGTGTCCTCTAATTATTGAAGCCAAAAATCTGCTCTTTAATATGACATTATGTTTGTCGTAATTACAGTACTCAACTTTGATGGCCTTTTGCCCTCATTTCTAGCTGTCAACCTGAAGATTGATAAGCTAAACAACAAAGCCAATACAACAGTGTCAGAGTGGTGAAGCGCTTTAACCACTCGAGAAGAACAGACTCAGGGTTCAAAACCATTATAACTAACTACTATTACTAGGACTGATATTATTCAGGTTAAGGGCAAGTCCAATGAATTTTGCAACAAATAACAACAAACTACACTAGCTCCAAGTACATCATGCCACTGTTTTAATATTAATAAATACCTTGCTCTCACAGCAGTCCTTAACATGGTATCTACTCACATGTTTTATTAAACCATTTAAAACCATGGCCTCCACAAACCTTGTGTAACTGTGACAACAAATGAACATGTATCCGTAAGACCAGCTGAATCCCTCGCAGTGTAGGTAACAGTCGTGGAACCAACATTAAATGAACTGCCTGGTTGTATTGATGGCGTTACAGTCGGTGTATCAAAGTCATCTGTAGCAGTGGGTGCCACCCAGTTAACAAAGGCAACTGTATTTGGAGGTTGTACTGTTCCAAAGGCGGATGTTGGGCAATTGAAAAGTTGAGGAGGCTGATTTCCAGTAGTTGCTATAACATAAAGACAGTGGTTGAGAGAGAAACAGAAATATCAAATACTGCAACATTTAAAGAACTGTCTTTATAAAACTAAAGTAGAACATGTTAAACAAATTAAAATGCTGTATCTACATTATGTGACTTGATGTTCTGTTATACTGCAGGTTTCAAGATCTATGAAGCATGAAGCAAAGAAGAAGCCGAGTCTGGCCGTTTGAGAGAGCTGACAAAGAGAGTTATTGCTTGACCAACTCCTGATTTCTAATCATTCTAATATATAACTATACATTTACATAGCATGATTCATATTGTTTTCTGTAACCACATTTACATCTAACTAAATCAAATTCTATAATTACTTTCTTTGTGAAATCCCCAAATTAATAAGTTGTACATGTACCTTGCTGCACAATAATATTGAAAGTGCAGACTGCTTCAAGGCCACTACTGTCACGTGCAGTGTAGGTGACCAGTTGGTTTCCGATAGGAACAGTTATACCAGGGTTTTGATCACCAATGATTGTTGCTGAACCTTCTATATCAGATGCTGTGGGTGGTGTCCATGTGGCTTGTGCTGAGGTTGTTCCAATAGGTGCTGTCAGAACAAGTGTTGCTGGGCATCCACTGATGATGGGAGGGTTGGTATCAGCCGCTGTTTAATAACAAGAAAAAAAAAAGAGGCATGAATGATGATCAAATCAAAGAAAAGAGTAGCCAGCAAGAGGCTAACATGCCTATTAGCCTGGTGCAGCTGAGATTTCCAATACATGTGTAGGTGATGAAAATTAATGTATGGAATTTAAAAATTTTATATTTTTGTAATGCAAGATCAATACATCCACAAATTGGGACCTAATTAATAGACTCCATAATATGGAAACTTAATATGATTTGGTCTAATAATTATTTCCCAAGTTGTATATATATTTCATCCTGTGTCCTGTGTCTTTGCAACTGTAAGCGCTGTGATATATAAATAGCCATTACTAGAGGAGATCAGTACCAGGATTTTCAGGAATTGACCTCCCTTGACCTATCTATTCAGTCAAATAATTAGATCATACATGTATCACTCACGTGACATATAAAACGCACTATCATCAAAGTTGAAGTTTATAGCTCAAGTGGTTTTTGAAACAGTGTGATAACACGAGGCAAATGACTGCAATTAAATAAGTTCTACATTCTTTACATACAACAAAAAGAAGAAATAAATGACATTTATCATGCCTTTCATTTAAAAGTATATTAAATTGAAAGACTTACTACCAGTACCACCACCAGTCACAATGACGTTGAAATCACAGGTAACAGAATTAGCCTGTTCATCTATGAAGGTGTATCTCACAGGAGTTGAACCAACACCAAACAAGTCTCCTGAATTGCGTGTAGATACGACCACCAAGTCTGAGCTTACAGCATCAGTAGCTGAAGGCTCTACCCATGTGACCATGACAGGTGCGCCATCAGAAGAAGTTGCTGTGACATCATTTGGGCAAGACACCAAAGTTGGAGCAACAGTGTCCGTTTGGGATACTACAAAATAAATAAAGATTTAAAGTGACTTGGTAACTATACACAGGGACAAAGATATAAATCAACCAGAAATGAAGCTAAATCAAGTAATTTACAAGTTGATATCAGCTGCTTGCAAAAACATGCAAACATTGCTATAGATAATCTAATAGTGATACATACTATCCTCAAGTGATTCTTAAGATACCGTGATAACCAGAAAACATGACTGTGTAATATTGATGGGCTGACTGGCAAGAAGCATGCAAATAAATAACACTCAGCCATTATCTCAAACACTATAAATGACTCTCAAACTCAATAACAATATCTCCTTTGGGACTGTATAAATACATGAGAATGCAATTTGTCTCACCTGCAACATAGATGTACAGTCTACATGAAACTTCATTCTGAGCAGCATCTCTAAATGTCCAGGTGTAAGGTCCAGTCCTTCCCGCTGGGAAATAAGCACTTGTGAAGGTAAATCCATGGTAAAATCAATTGGTGCGCCATTATCAGTGGCTGTTGGTAGGTCCCATGATACAAAGGCTACAGCAGCACCAGGAGTAAGTTGAGCAAACACAGCATTGGTACAGCTTGTTAGTACAGGTGGAATACCATCATCTGGGGTGACTCCTGTAATAAACACAGCATTTATGAATTTAATTATAGTGATAAATGTTATACTGCCACACGGGGAAGAGAAAACCCCTTTGACATCGTCTGCGATAATAGATGCAATAAGCTTTTTTTCTTTGACATCTTGCACATATCTTGGGAAGAGAAACAGATCACGGAGAGGAATCGTACTAAATGAAAATCTTTATGAGGGAAATGTCAACAACTGATAAAAATTGATTGATATGAAACGGCCCAAAGGGGGGGGGGATTTAGCTCCCCTCACCATTTTTTGCGATAAATTCTTGAAGCAAACATTTTTGTTTTAACGTCTAGGTCATCTTTTGATACAAAATTTCGACCATTGGCTCGTGGCTACAAGTTTCATATTAGTCTCTGTACATTAAATCCAATATTGTTAAAATTGTGATTTATGTACAATGTTAAATAAAAATTGTGTTTTCAGTTAAATTCATAAATGTTTGATTTTTTGCCTTCAGTGATGGCAGTATTTTTACTTTGTGTTATTTGTAATAAATAACGTCAAATTCCATTACAAACCAATAAAAATGAAAAATGAAGAATTATGTAACAAAATAGGAAGACACTATTTAGTTATTTCAAGTGTTAAGGAATTCTGCAACAAACACTAAAAATTAGAATGAATTAATTTGTTTTTAAAGAAGATTATGTCATAGGGTACATGTGTGCCAATGTTTGCTGCGATTGCATGGTCCATGACTAAGATGTCAGAGGGGCCAAATTAGCCACCTCTCCCCCCCCCCCACTTGGATATGCTACGATGTAAATGTATTATTCTGTACTTATAAATATTATCTATCTACACTAGCTATGCCATATGCACATGTATCATAGATTCCAACAGGTTAAAGCCCAAGTATAGTTGTGATAGAGAAAATTGCATTTTTTAAAATCTTACTCAACTTGTCCTTATATTGTGTTCCAATGACATATCAATACATGGGCAAGTAATTTAACCATGTACCATGCATGTCTTTTCATGATATGTTATAGTTAACATAAACATGGGGAGATGTTCATCAAAATGAGGCCATACTTCCTTCACTCTCACCCAGAACTCTGGGCATCCACACCACTGCTGACTGGTATGGCATGGGTGCATTCTGTGTGTATCAGTCTGTGTATCAATAGCATATGCTTTGCACAGAAACCACTGCACATTGCACTCTCCCCAGTGTCATCCTGTTTAGGCATGGCCCTTCAACAGATCGATTTACACAGTTTTGTTGATAAATTCAGGTCTTAGAGTGGAATTTAGAACAAATCATTTTGTCACAGAGGTTATTTTAGGTATTCATTCATATTATTCTGCAATGGAAGTAAAACAAAAAATATGTTCTCCCAAAACTGTACATGAGCTTTAACAATCACACATAATGAAGATATACCTCCTTGAGACGTTACAATGATGTTAAGCACATGTAGCTTGCAGACCAGCCTGATCTGTGGCTGTATAGATAAAGTGGTAGAGCCTATTGGGTTAGATGCTCCAGGGTTGTTTCATAGAGATTGTTTGTGGCTGGACCTTGATTATCAGAGGCTGTAGGTGGTGTCCAACTTGCTACCGCTGTAAAGGATCCCTGGGGTACCTGAAGAGTTATAGTGCTTGGACAACCTGATATCACTGGTGGAGTTGTATCACCTGTAACAAAATGAATAAATATAAATTTAAAGATCCCACTGATACCAGGAGAGGACACAGTTTGACATCACAAAATCAAATGTTTGTCCCAAGCCCAAACACATTAATAGAGCAGCTATTATCCCTAGACAATTAGGCCAGCAGTTTCAATATCTTTAAGTTTACACAGTAAATGTGTCAGTATAGTTACATGTATTAGAGGCAATGTCATATGCTTTGATTCACCTCTATCACATTCCTATAACATTGTTCATTATTTTGGGGTTACTGTTCATGTAACTCATAAAAACACA
The DNA here is from genome assembly GCA_940671915.1 of Paracentrotus lividus. Taxonomy (NCBI): domain Eukaryota; kingdom Metazoa; phylum Echinodermata; class Echinoidea; order Camarodonta; family Echinidae; genus Paracentrotus; species Paracentrotus lividus. The sequence goes on along the minus strand of CALNVZ010003435.1, from coordinate 22,035,230 downwards.
ATATATATGGATTTGTACATACTTATGTTACTGTAATTGTGCCTTGAAACTTAAATACCTAGCAGGCTCTCTATCATTTTGAACATGGAACTAAAAAGCCCTCATAGTTATATCATGCATACTTGGTATTTATTAAAATTTTATTTTAAATTGCGGCTCTTGTATTTAGTAAGATATTTTGAGTCAATGTGAGCAGTAGCGCAATTAATCGGGGAATGTTTAGAGAATATTGGATGATCTTGAGTGGGATACGTAGAAATATTTTTCTTCAGCGAGTAAAAATATTTCAAATTTCCCATGAAAATTGATCATGCAATATAATTATTATTATAAATCTTAACGTTGCCATCCTTTTGTAGCGATCTTTTAAAGTGCACCATATAGGCATGGTAGTCGGAGTTGTAATGAATTTTAAGTTTCCGATAACTCGTCAAAAGCATATTCTATACGCAGTGCAATTTAATTCTGATGTCACCAAGCTGCATGCGCATAATAAAGGTGCAACTAATCACACAATCCTCTCAAGTCGGCTGCATACATACATGCATTTCATTGGCTAATGATAATATCATGGGCGGGGCAAAATATTCATAAATCTAATATACATTAAAAATGAGATTTGATATTTTGGCTCTGTGAAACGATCTTGAAGAACGTCAAAAAATATCTGTACATCAAAAACCCTACATCTTAATAATAATATATAATGTTACTCTCGTTGCCAATAAAGACAGGCCTAACCCTATTGATTAACACACATACTCTATGTTATTAATTTGCGTTTTACAAATATTAGTGAATAACTGGATCTTATATGTAGATGTTCTTGTCTAATTGTTAATGACGAAAGAAAGGATTTAGATACCTGTTGGTGTAGTTCCACTGACGATAACCTGGAATGAACAGGAATCTTGAAGTCCACTAGAATCTATTGCTGTATATGTTACAGTAGTAGAACCTAGAGGGAAAAGGCCACCAGGGCTGAAGTTTGAGATGAGTTGAGGGGTACCCCTGTTATCTGTAGCTGTTGGTGCTGGCCAAGATACTGCTACCCTTGCGGTTCCAGCAGGAAGAGATGCCAACTGATTTGAAGGGCAGTTGCTGATCACTGGTGGGACAGTATCTCCTGGTTTGAAAAGATATGAGAAGAATAACAGTTAATATGGCAACTATTCTCCATTTCCCCCCAAATAAAATGGCTGAAGTAGGCCTCTCTCTTGAAAACAAATGTAAGTGAATACATTTTGTTCATACATGTGCCATGTATTTGTGCTCCAATAAGGATGTTTTCCAACTGTTGTCTGGCTAAAAGCAAACTAATTCAATGCTCTTCAAGGTTTCTGCAGATGGCATGTGCAGTATAATAAAGGGTATGCAATCATACAAAATCACATCATTTGATCATATTTGACAAAGGACTGATTGGGCCTTTACAGACAATTTTGTGACATTAACGTATGCTTACATGTATAATGAGTGTTTTTTTTT
>CALNVZ010003435.1:22007916-22033717 GCA_940671915.1 Paracentrotus lividus | reverse complement strand
ATTGTTTCCAACGTTGGTCTGGCTAAAAGCAAACTAAATTCAATGCCTCGTTCAAGGTTTTGCAGATGGCACTGCGCCAGTTATAATAATAGCTATGCAATCATACAAAAATCACATCATTGATCCATATTTGACAAAAGGATCTGATTGGGCCTTTTACAGACAATTTTGTGACATTTAACGTTATGCTTTACATGTATAAGGCAGTGTTTTTTTTTTTTTTTTTAAAACATATAGGAGAGTTTGCACCTGTTATGTCCCCCACCCCTAACGACTTGCATGGATTCGAAAGAAGAGAAAAATGAAAGAAAAAAAAAATGTGCAGCTATTTCAAACAATATTATTTAAAATATAAAGCAATTATGCATAATTTAGTTCCTATTTTAAACAATATCATTTAAAATATAAAGTAATTATGCATGACTTAGTTCCTCACAGGAATTGCTTGTACATAATTAAACAAAGGTACTTGTGGTTTTTCATAACATTTTTCTTATCAAATATATTCAGCAGTCTCTCTCTCTCTGTAGCTCTCCTCATCTCTTTCTCATTTCGTAATTATTACATTTAGCTGAGTCTTTTATGTATTTGTATCATGTCATAACATGTAAACACATATTGCCAAAACCAATTCCATAATTTACTTATTAAATTTGAAAAAAAAAGAAAAGTTTACTAGCAAAACCTGTTGCTCTACGATAGTAATTTTTCATCTTTTAAAAATACGTTGACTTATTTTAACAAAAGAATTCCCAAAATATTGAATTAATTGCAAGATATTTTTTTTCACATGAATTTAAGGTTACAATTACTGTCCATATTTTATACAAGAATTGAAATAAATATGCTTACCTCCATCCTGAGTGACTATGATTTGGAAAGTACAAGAAGTGACAAGACCTGATGGATCTCTAGCCTGATAGTTTACAGCTGATGTACCCAACGAAAATAGAGAGCCAGGTGAAGGATCCCCAGTGATGGTCACAAATCCACTGTCATCAGTTGCTGTTGGTGGAGTCCATGTGACTTGCACACTGGTACTTCCTTGAGGCAGGTTCAAAATTTGATTCTCCGGGCAGCCAGATATCACAGGTGGACTAACATCACCTGAAATATGTTACACATGATTCACCGGGATAATTGACAATCTAAATTCAAGACATTAATTCATTTTGCCTACTTATAATCAAGGTCTAAATTCTCAATATTAAATCAAATTTGAATCAATAAAAGGAGGCCTACATTGTAAATATCTACAAGGAAGTGGAAAGACAAAAACTAATCATTCGGTTGACGGGCCTGTTTTTGTTTTTTTTGTTGCATACATGATCTTCAATAATAAAGACATGATTAATCATCATGATAAATCAATTTGAGAACTAAACCTGATGCTTGCATAAAGTCTGCTTGTTATTGTTATGACTAATTAAAACAACATTTTTCACGTAGCTAGACATTCCAGAATTAAAAAAAAAAGAATTTTGAGAAAAGAGTGTATGTACACAGTAACAAAGCTATTCATATTGTATTTCACCTGTTGATGATACGAAGACGGTAAATGTGCATGAACTCTGGAGTCCATAGGGATCCTTGGCCACATAAAAGACTAAAGTAGAACCAACTGGGAATGAATCTCCAGGATTGTAATTGGATTCAAGTGTAACCTGACCAGAGTTATCCGATGCAGTAGGTGCAGGCCATACAACAGCTACCTGGCTGCTTCCAGCTGGTATAGTTGCAAATCGTTCCTCGGGACAATTTTCAATCACAGGAGGTGTCTCATCAACTGAAAAAAAGGAATACAATTATGCATTAATTTCACACTAGCAGAACAGGTAAATTATTACAGCTCCTTTGAGACATAAATCTAACTAAAAAGGTATGCATTTTTCATAAATCCCTTGTTTTTTTCCCTATTGGAGTAATAGTTATCATTTAACTACACCACGAAAATGACACACAGTGTCCAAGATATCAAGAAGATTTCTGTTTTCCAATTGTATCAAAAAATTCTTCTAATTTCTTTAAATTCATTCATATATAGAATTTTTGGTAGAAAGAATTGTTAAAGCTTGTTTTAGTTCTGGTCACTGCATCAGTATAAGTCGAACCCTGCATTCTATCATGAAATAGTTCTCTCCACATTACAAATAAAACAAAACAAATTTTAGTTATATCAGGAAAAAATGTATTGATTTATCCTTCTAAAAAAATCCCTGACTAAAAAGGTTTGTGCAGTATTAATTTTTTTGAAAACTTAGATAAAAAATATTGATTTTTCACCTGGCAATAGAGCGATAACATTGAATGAACAGGAAGCAGTAAGGCCTGCACTATCTGTGGCTACATAAACCACTTCAGTAGTGCCTGCAGGGAACGAATCTCCAGGGTTAAAGTTGCTTGTCAATGTCGTGGCACCATTGTTGTCATTTGATCCAGGAACTTGCCAAACGGCTGTTGTGGTGGTTGCACCAAGTTGCAGCGTTAGAGTTATATCAGCAGTTGGGCAGCCAAATATTGAAGGCGGTGTGTCATCCACTATATCACCTGTCATGCACAGTTAAAAACAAGAATAATAATGAAATAAACTATTATCAATCATAGTAACGACTGCAGCAATTATTCGTAAGATTTGCATACAAATAACGAGGCATCACAGTAATGGTGATTTACATGGATATTTTCATTATATTTTCATTATTTTGAAATACTTGGGGAGAATTGCTAGTGGAAATTTCATGAATTTTTGTGATGTTTTTATAACTGTATATAGACTTATATTCACATACTGTGTAGACAGGTCCACATAGTGAATCAACAGCTAAAGTAACCTCTTAATACGGTAGAACATGCTCACAAAAAGTTTTCTATTGCATGCACATTTCTACGCATGTGCAACTGTGTAAGGCTTTTCCAATGGAATTCATGGACCAACCGGTCTATTTGACTACAAATTAATCAAGCAACTTTTTTTTTCAATATTCATCCATTAGCATTTAAAAAAAACCAATCTTACTTTAATTAGAAGTGCAATTCTTACCAGAGACAGTCACAAAGAATGTACAGGATGCTCTGTTCCCAGAAACATCTTCAAAGACGTAAGAGACAGTACTTGTACCAAGTGGGAAGAGTGTTGATGGAGCATCCGAGCGGAATATTCTGTTACCGTCCGGGGATGTAGGTTCTTGCCACGTAGCAAAAGCCATTGTCTGGCCAAATTGAGTCTGTAGCTCAATATTAGCTGGACATCCCACAATGGTAGGCTCAGTTGCATCAGCTATTGACATAGTTAAAACAAATAACAAAAATATTAATATACACAGATTTTATCATTACAAAAGATGAAGTCATGATTGTGTATTATACAAATAACACACAACACAGTGTTTGTTAGTGTGAATACAGTGCACTATGAGATATCTGTAGATAAGTATCATAAGTACAGATGAGTTTGGAGTGAGCAAACTCTGAACATGTCTACTAATCATTGCATTCACATTTGACCAAATAATATCAAGGCAAGTTATTTATCAGTTTTTATATGACTGCGAGACAATAAATTTAGATCTAATACATTACTTAAAATTCTTGAGAAAATTCATGTCAATAGCTTGTTTCACAACATGATAATGCATGTGCACTGATCATGTGATATGAATTTTTTTAAATCTAACTTAATTTACACACCGACCACATTGTACATGAATCTTACTAAATGACCCCTATATTTTTTCTAGATGCTTTTTGATTTCCCCATACTTTTTACTTTTTACTTTACCAATCCTCTCCTTTTTCTTCCATCAAATTTTTAATAATAGGAGGGGATTTGTAACTCTGGTATATAATCCCACAATGCAGTCTTGGAATAAGGGTATGTCCTTTTGGTAAGATACCTAAGGTAAGGTGCTTAAACTTACTAGAAATTTCACACTTATCTCCAAAGAATCCTGTTGGGCAGGAGCATGTGTAGTAGGTATTGAAGGATTCACAATTACCGCCGTTCTGACATGGTCCACTAGCGCACTGCGGTTTTGGAGCTGCAAGAAATCAAATACTCTACATTTACACAACTATATGGGTTGCGAGCTGCAGAAATCACACTCTCTAACTTTACACACACTATATGGGGTTGGAGCTGCAAGAAATCACATACTCTACATTTATACAACTATATGGGTTTGGAAGCTTGCAAGAAATCAAATTACCTCTACATTTACACAACTATATGGGTTGGACGCTGCAAGAAATCACTACGCTCTACACTTTACACAACTATATGGGTTTGGAGCTGCAAGAAATCACATACTCTACATTTACACAACTATATGGGTTTGGAGCTCGCAAGAAATCACATATTCAATATTTACACAACTATTATGGGTATGGCAGACTTGCAAGAAATCACATACTTCTACATTTACACAACTATATGGGTTTGGAGCTGCAAGAAATCACATACTCTACATTTACACAACTATATGGGTTTGGAGCTGCAAGAAATCACACACTCTACATTTACACAACTATATGGGTTTAGAGCGGCAAGAAATCACATACTCTACATTTACACAACTATTTGATTCATTTGTAAATGAATGAATGAAGTAGATGTATGTGTTAAAGATGAGATAATAAATATATAGTAGTGGAGGATAATATCTTATCTACTAAAATTGACATTATAGTATATTGTCCTTCTAACATTATTTTTACGTCTATATAATTTGATTGGACCTGTTAGAATGAATATATCTACATGTAGATTTCACTTTGATATACATATAAGAAGAGAAGGAGTACTTACTGATGGTTTCACAGTTGTGTCCAGTGAGGCCAATAGGACAGTCACAGTAGTAGTCAATATCACTAGTAAAACTCTGATAGGAGTTGAAGCATGGTGCGCCACCTTGACAGTCTGGCCTGTCAGGACGTACTACATTACAGATATCCTGGTCTGGGGAGTTTGCTGTAAAGGTAAAGATTTCCAAAATAGGTTTAGTCTCAAAATAGTTTCTCATTTATATGTATAAGAGCAATTCAATGAGAGTAGACATATAGCTGAAAACTTTTATTTGGTGCTGTGCCACTTTAAATTTAAATTAGGATCTGAAATAAACAGAAAGGCAAATTTACAATACAACCAGCACACATTTGAGTTGAATAATTATGTGAACCATTTTCCATGTGCTGATTAAATTGATGAAACAGAAATTTTCACGGTGACAATGTTTACGGTTCACCATGTGGTAAGTGCTGGAAAGGACTGTTTGAGAGAGAAGAAAAGGAAATGGAGAGTTACAGAAAATAGAAAATTGATGGGTGAGATAAAGAGCAGAGACTAAAATTAGAAGTATTCTTTCTTGATTGAGTCCTGAAAAAGACTGTAAACCAGATGAAAAAGGCGAGATGCAAGGAAGGCTTGTAGTAGTATTGGAGGGGAGTATTTAAACATACGGAACTATGGTGCTTTAAATGCCTCTTATTCTTGTGTTTGATCAGATTTCTTTGGCTTGAGTAATTTTCATAAAATACTCACAAACTTTGGTCTTTATCATGCATTTCCCCGCACATTATATTCAGGGAAACCTTTTGTCCTTCTGTTACTAGACATTAACCCGTTTGGGACTGAGCCCGAATATATTCGGGCTGAGGTCTATGGGAAATGTGTGTTATAGCCAAATCAGCTCGTCTCCAACAGGTTAAGGAATACAATAGGTTGTAATGAAGGTTCTAGTTGTCATTTTGAAAAATCAAATAAATTGAAATATAGCTAAAACAATGTGGATTGAATTGTGTATGAATGCACAAACTTCACTCATTATAATATTAGCCAAATACAAGTAATATTTGCATTTATAGTAATACAGTGAATTGTCTGATTATGTCATATGTACCTGTCGGTTGCTGGCAGTTTATACCAGTAAAGCCAGTTGCACAGATGCAGTAGTACTGAGGTTGGTAGAAGTTGGGATTACTGCTGTGGTAGCTGGCTATACATGTAGCTCCGTTCTGACAAGGGTTGGTTGGACACAGATCAATGTTTAAGCCAGCTAAAAGGACAAGAAATTAGGAATAGGTCACTCCAGTATAAATAACATGACGGAGATCTACGTACATATACACCAATCTGACATCAAAGCACTATAGCTTATGGCAGCCATAGCTGATGGGGGGCTTCCAATGGGTTATGCAATGAGAACGGTGTGCACATTTACATTTCCTTTTGCCTCCCAGTTAGAAATTTGCATAAATAACAGCACCTTAAACAAATTGTTCTATATCAAAATTACATGAATAGCTAAATGACGAGCCATAAATAGAAAACACGCAGTCTCGTAAGCATATTGTAAATAACATGATAACTACCTGCATGAATGGCAGCTGAGTTTCTGACGATTCTCACATAATTTTGATTCATGCAACGTTAACTGTACAAGCAATTTAAACTGCTAACGGCACATGGTAATCTGCCTTCAATCGTAATTCAGCATTATTCATATGTGGAGGTTGGATGTACACAAAGTTTAAAAATATATGGAATTAGGCATAAGGAAGAACTAAATGACAGGAAAAAAAGACAAAAAAAAAAAAGAAAAAAAAAGACAATTCTTGCCCTTCCCCTCCAAGACGTCTCTAGGCCTACCTGTTGGTTGTTGGCAGTTGATACCAGAATATCCAGTACGACAGAGACAGGTGTAGAACTGGCTGTCCATAGTAAGGCATTCACCACCATTTTCACACGGGAAGCTATTGCAAGGATTAGCATTCGTTGATACCACTACAAAGTAATAATATGATAGCAAATTATTTTCTGTTATTCTTTACAAATATGAAAAAAAAAAAAATTTAAATGACATGAGTGGAATGGATGGCATTCGAACTGTGTACCTTGTGATTTTCAGTTGGCCAAATTATCAACTTGACCAAACCACCCCTACAATTATAGCATGTCTATAATCGTATTCAATCAAAGGCTATTTAATAAGAGAGTATTTGCAGGGGAACAATAGTGTGCTTGTGTTACAATGACTCTGAGAAATAAAGGTAATTAGCAGAAGATCATTAAAAAAATTTAAAAAGGTTTTATAAACCCATGTTATATATCATGACTTGCATGGGGGTACTTACATTGTATGGTACCCTCACATTAATTAGTGCAATATCAGCATTCAAACTTGTCATATATTGGAATCAACATGTGCATATACATATATATATATATATATATATATAATATATATATATATCTACCTATTTTCGTCCTTAAGGCGAATTTCTTTGTTTTCGCCTATTCAGATCGCCCCAACTCTCTCTATAGAATTGGCGTTAAGGGGAATTTTTCGCCTATAGAAAGTCGCTAAGGGGAATCCTGACTGAATAAAGCTATTCTTCTCAGTTCCCCTTAAGGCCCGTTTTAGTAAGATATATATATATAAGGCCCGTTTTAGTAAGATATATATATATATATATATATATATATATATATATATATATATATACATATATTATATATATATATATATATATAGGGGAGACTGGGGTAATTATGGCCCCTTTGTCTTTGAGAGCTTATAATTCTTTGCTGCATTGCACAATGATAATTTAATTTTTACACATGCTTAGCTAAACTCTTCCTACTATCATATGAGATAAATTGGCCATTTACTAAAAATGTTGTGCTTATTGGAGCATAAAATGTACGGCAATCACAATTCTGTTCGTTGGAAAGTGGCGAGTCTGCTTTTTTATTTGGGGTGTATATCATTAATTAAAATCATTTGAGATGAAATTTGATTGAAACAGAAACAATTGGAACTAACAAACACAACAGAAAAACCATCACCTGAATATCTTCAATAGTAAAGCTGTAAAGACGGATCAAATTGAAAGTGTCACTTGGGGTAATTATGGCCCCCAATGCATAAACAGTGTATAACGCGTAGATGGGGACATTCAATAACTTGTCTTGTATGATTATGTACATAAATATATGTATTGCTATGACTGGAAAATTTCAACATTTTGGCTGACCCAATTATTAATTAAATCATTGTTGGTGGTCGATAAGTGTATTAGGAATACCCAACAACATTTATTTTACGTTACCATAATTAATCAGCATAATATCTTTGAATTCATACAATCAATACAATAGGGGCCATAATTACCCCAACCCGTGGGGTAATTATGGCCCCACTAAGTTGTTAACATAATGGTAATTAATATGCAAATGAGAAGTCACAGGCTTATACTTTCCTTTGCATATTATAGGTATATAGACGGACTGTATTTTTACATAATTAGAATATTATTGGTCCTTTTCATTTAATAGTAGTAATAGGAAATGTGTAAAAGGGGGCCATAATTACCCCAGTCTCCCCTATATATATATATATATAAGAGAGAGAGAGAGAGAGAAAACTTTTGAGCTTGTGCAAATGAAAAGCTTACCTGTTTCACAATGAATACCAGCAAAGTTTGGTTGACACTGACACTGGTATGCTGCACATTGTCCTTGAATAGTCACACAGTTACCACCATTCATGCAAGGACTGGCAGTGCAGGGAGATGGGATCTCTGCATTTCATCAATAATAATATCCATTGAAGTAACTTCATCTTAATATGTGTACATCACTTTAACACATTAATCCAATAAATACGTGAAGAAACAAAAAATTGTGTCCCAGTTCGTGGTGAAATATATGGCACAAAAGTTAACATCTCATATTGTACACCATACTTCATACAAAACTTTGTTGAAATAAATAGGGTCTATATAGAGTCTACACAAACCATCATATGACTTTTGAACCTATGGTGGCAGCATGACCCAAGGTTTATAGACTATACCCGAATTAACATTTGGAAAAATGGGCTGCAACAATGAGGGGATATATGTAGGGTGAAATTTTTGTTTTCACAAACAATGATGTTTAACAACATTTGCTCTTTAAAACAAAGAGACAAACATAGAGATCCTTAACATTTCGAGCAAATAAATATGGTTAACCCGTTGTATACTGAGAAATTTTTACAAAGCTGAATTAATCGTGATTGTCAAGCATGTTTGTAAGAAATTCTTTTCATTTAAAGGTGAAACAAAGACATCTTTAACTCTTAACGTGCCATATTAATTTCTAGCCAAAAAAGTAAACTTTCTTCTAAAATCTTTTAAAATGGTATGAAAGACACAATACAATCAACTGTGCTATTTGCAAAGCCTATTCTACAAGTAGTCAAGAGAAAATGAATTATTATGATTGTACAGATAATAAGTATTATAAAATAGCTCTGTGATTTTACGCATCGTGGTTGGTCAAAACGCGTCACGTGTGCATGCTGAATTTTCGATGCAAAGCACCAGTGTGCATTTTGCGGCACAAAAAAAGTGATAACACATACATCCGGGTCTTTTCCGTGTCTTGTTTACTTCTTGGATGACGATCGTGATGTAGATCTTGAGCTACTTACCAAAAATTTCAAGGGATAATCCCTTGAAATTTTTTTGGTAAGTAACTCAAGATCTACTAGAGCTAGCAAAATGTCGCAATTTCATAAAAGCGTTAACACACTTCCCTCTATTGTGCGATTAAAGGTAAATGCAGTGATCGCTCGATGCTTCGGATGGGGCGCTGCTGCACACTCGCCTGCGGCTCGTTGCAGCGCGACCCCTATCCAAAGCTTTTTCGCGGTGCACTGCATTCACCGCTAACGCACGCTCGGGCGTGTGTTAATGCTATGCAATTGCACAAAACGTGTCCGTGGCACGCTAAAGGTTAAATAGATCAATGTCAGATAATTCAAAATATACAAGGTCTGTATAATGTTTATGCAATCATGAGTAAAATAAACGGTCGGCAAGAGGGGTGTTCTATGTTTTTTCAGCCAGCATATATGCGGGCTTAGTACATGTATGCAACAGGTTAATCATGACTTTAAAATTGCTTTCTACATAAAACATTCATTACTTTAAAATGGCTTAGAAACAAACACTTACCAACTTCACAATTATAGCCGGTGCTGCAGCCAGTACATTCACATGAGTATGAGAAGCAGTTACCATCATTCAATGCAGAACAAACACCACCATTAAGACATGGATTGTCAAAGCATGGATCCCGAACTGTAAAGAAGTCATTGGAAATCTTACTACAATATGGCTGTCTTGATTCACAGTTGATATTAATCAAAGTTACTTTTTATCTAATTTTTGCACAAGCAAGGCAATAGCCATACAAATATGTTGTTTCCCTAAGTCCTTCCACCCAAATTGGTTTGAATTGATTTGATAATAATTATAATAATATAATACTAAAATAATACATGAAAATAATAAATAACAAATAAGTTAAACAACTGCGAGGGGTATTTTAAAACAAGAAACTGCAGACATAACATTGTTCGATCAAAATTAAATTGTAGGCTGATTGACAGTCAGAGTTGACAATACTTGTGTTACCACTCAACCAACTCCTGATCCCTGATTTTGGCAATATATGTGTTACTTCCCCAAGGCTTGACAATATTTCCTAAATATCCTTCCCTCATATTTATCCAGTAAATTATGAGATATTTATTAGTTAACCCTAAGCACCTATAAACATCACATGTACATTTTAGCAGTTTAGAAATTTGATCTATTATTAGTGCAGAATGAAAAAGGGATTTCTTTTTGTTGACTCACACATACTTATGCACAACATTAAAAACCTTTGCAATATAAACTGATCTTTTTCATGTAAGTTGTTTGATGGATTGTGGACAGTACATTTTGCAAAGGGAACTCTTCCTTTTCATGATTATTCTTTTATATTATGGAATAGTATTTAGTCAGAACTTACTTTCATCACAGTATGCTCCAGTGAAGCATCCTGGGCATGAGCATTTGTACTCAGTGCAGAGTGTCCCAACAGGTGAACAATTAGCTCCATTGGCACAAAGGTTGAAAGTACAAGCACTGACCTCTATTTAATAAATACATTAAAGGAGAAAATGAATGCATAAATAATAAAGGTCAATTTGGACATTTGACTTGGTCATCATCTTTAGGGCTGAAATCTGAAATCTCACACACCCACCTTTTAATATACTAGTACTGGAATGATTAAATTGTAGCTTACATATTTAAACAGTTTTTTTTATTCAGGCATCCAGGGGAGAAGTCTAAAACTTGTCTCAATTTAGATTCTGATAATTCTGAATTGCTTCGGAGATAAAGAAAAATCCTAAACTGTGCCAGAGGCAAGACGTGATCAGAGCAAGAATTCTGCAGTAAAGTGACCTGTGTCCTGTAACATGAAGAGTTACGAACAAGCATAGATCAATAACAACCAATCAGAGTCCTGTTGCATTAACTTCTTCTTTTAAAGTTTTAGTGTGAACCAATCAAAATGGTTATTTTGAACTTCTGATTGTTTGTAACTCTTTATGTTGCAGAATACTTAAAGTAGTTGATATCAAAAAAAAAAAAAAAAAAAAAAAAAAAAAAAAAAAAAAAAAAAAAAAAAAAAAAAAAAAAAAAATCATTAATCAAAATAAGATCCACCAAAATGAAAAAATATCTTAATTTCTAATTAATTTGAATGTGAAATAAACAGTAATATCTCCTTAACCTATACTTATATAATATAATTGTCTTGAAAACAGGAAGTAGTGGGGTTAGATACATACCTTGTTCACAGAATTGGCCAACAAAACAGAGTGGGCATGTACATGTGTAGACCTCACAGTTCTGAGGGTCGATAGTACAGGCTCCACCATTCTGACATTGATGATTCTCACAGGAATCAATAGCTAGTAGAAATAAAAACATCAAACATAACATTCTCACAGTAATCAATAGCTAGTTGAGGTAAAAACATCAAACATAACATTCTCACAGGAATCAATAGCTAGTAGAAATAAAAACATCAAACATAACATTCTCCCAGGAATCAATAGCTAGTAGAAATAAAGACATCAAACATAACATTCTCACGGGAATCAATAGCTAGTTGAGGTAAAAACATCAAACATAATATTCTCACAGTAATCAATAGCTAGTAGAAATAAAAACATCAAAAATAACATTTTCACAGTAATCAATAGCTAGTACAGGAAAAAACATCAGACATAACATTCTCACAGGAATCAATAGCTAGTAGAAATAAAAACATCAAACCTAACATTAACATAACATAACATAACCAAAAAAAATCATGTGATTTTTATCAAATAAGGGTTTATATTACGGATTCTTCCAAACCAGGATTATGAAATGGATAAAGAATGAAATTTAAACGGTTATCATAATAACAATAATCTAGTAATACTAATCTGTAAAGCACTGTAAATATGCTGAACTATTCATAGGAATCAAATATACCATGCATCGATAAGTTCCAGTGAAATTATTATAGATTCTAAGGTGGCAAGAACAGTGCTATTTCTCTCACCGAGGAATCCATAATTTTAGCTGGTACTTTGAAAAAGAGTACATGGCATATTGATTTATATCCTCGTACAAGAGAGAAAATATACACAAAAATATATTTCAAAAGAATTATCTTACCAATACCACATTTGCTCATTTTATGCTTCCATAGTAATACAAGTAAACGGAAACAATGCAACAATATTCAATAAGGATGAAAACTTGAAGACGAGTTCTGCGTAATTCATGTTGACAATGGTGAAGTATTTGTTGAAAATTGCTAACTCATATTTAACTTGTTTCTTTGTATTCTCCGAATCTGTCCAAGCAATAAAATCATCTAAATCCCTGTCTTCAACAAGATTAAATCTTGGCTTTCTCCGCTCGTCAGTGGAGACAGCCATTGTTGTTGATGTTTACGATCGATATCAAAGTGAGTTAGTCTCATTATCGAATATTGATAGCTAAATATCTTGTTTTCTTAAATAATAACGTCAGAATCTTGGCCCAGCAGAAAAAATTCTGAGGTCTGACGTCATGCATCTTCATTGTTGTTTTATGGTTATAATTTTGTCACATAAGACGTTCTCAACCAACCCTTGTGAGACAATTTTAAGATGTATAAATGTAATTATATGCTGAGATAACTTACGCAAGTTACAGAATCTTCCTGAGAAGCATCCTGAGCATTGGCAACTGTAATCTGTACAGGAACCTAGATCAGCAACACATACACCTCCATTTTCGCAAAGATTGTTGGTACAGGCATCAAGAGCTTCAAGAAAATATAAATCAATGAAAAGAGTGTATAAATCAATAAAAAGAAAATTATTGAATGACTAGAAAGGCTATCATAGGCCAAAACATGAAGCAAAAATTTCATAATTTTGTATAACACCTTTTGCCTACAATATGCAAAGGATGACTCTCAGATAAGAAAGACTTTTAACAGTAATAGTGGGAGACATTCAATGAGCCGTAAGATATACAGTATCATATTCCATTAAAAAATCTTTAAAATGTAAATGTATGCAAAACATCCTGAAATATGGTCAGCGTGATGTCATAATAGATCATTTGAAAAACAGAAGAGCCTGGTCTGCATTAGTAATATGACCAGTATATTCTCTGAATTTCTCTTCAACTGTTATTGTTATTAAAGGGTTCCTAGCTTTTCCGGAAAACAAAATTCCCTGATTTTTCCCTGATGAAATCTAAAAATTCCCTTATAATTATTTAAACCCATTTCCAATTTTGTGTGTTTTCTTTGATGTCGATGTGAACTATTTGCATTATAAAACATTTGTGAGACTGACTACCGAACTTTTGATAATTGGGCCAATTAAAATTCTCTGACTTTTCCCTGACTGGAAAAAAGTAAAATAATTTTCCCTGATTTCCCTGATGGGCTGGGAACCCTGTATTACTGAATAAACAATGCATTATGTACCTGTCTCACAGTTTGTTCCTGTGAAGCATTCTGTGCACACACATTGGTAGTTTGTTAAATCTGTTGGCACACATAGCCCAGCATTCAAACAAGGGTCAGGATTACATGGGGATCCTGCAGTAAAATGACAAAATACAAATACGGTAGTAAACACATCATGGATATTTGAGGAAATTTAAACAATAAAAAAAAAAAAAAAATTCAAGAGTCAAAGGTTGTTATAATAATAGAAATAAATGCTATGCTTTTTAATGCACACACATCCCCTAAAATGACTGATCAAGGCGCTTTACAATTTGAATTCATTAATTAAAATCTACAACTTAAAAAAAAAAAATATGAGATACACATACATGAATTATCATAGATGGCAAAATAGAGAAGGGTACGTTGTGATGTTGGGACTTCGTGGAAATACAAAATAGGTTTTCAAGTTTGTGTTGAAAGATGTTAAAGAGGATGAGAATTTGACTGAGTGAGGATGGAAGGAACCGGGAGCAGCATCGGTGAATGCAATTTCATCCTAACTCCTCTTTGTTTGGGTTCTCTAACTTTAGTGGAATTGGATGACCTGTATGTGACATTGAAGAGGGTTCAATAATAGAGGAAAATTAAGTTAAATACCCAGACTGACATTCTTTGCATACCTGTTACAACGTTGACTCTGAATTGACAACTGTTTTGGTTGCCGGAGGGATCAGCATATGTGTATGTGACCAAAGCTTGTCCAATGGGGAACAGATCACCAGAATTAGCAGTTGAGGAAACAAACACCACTGTGCCTGAATTATCAGAAACTGTAGGAGGATCCCAGGTTGCGTAAGTTCCAGGTGAGCCATCTATCACTGTCAGTAGAATATCTACTGGACATGTCACTATCGGTGGTACATTATCCTCTGTAAGATCAAACATTAATGTGCATGTTAACAGTTTCCGAAATATATTTATTTAATACTGACATATCAAGCTGTTAGTGACAGTTAAAAATGTGATATTGTGTTCATCAGGAACCAAAAAATAAAACTAAAAACTGTGCCTCAAATAATTCTTTAAAGAAGTACCATATACAATTATAGGCAATTTCAAAAGCACACAATTAAGAAAGTCCTTTGCTAACACATTAAAAACCTTAGTCATTTGAAGTGTCCTTTCTAACACAGCTTGATAGGCACTAATTGTTCACAAGCTTCCTTCATGAATATTCTATTTCACCAATGTGCCTTTGTTTTCAAACTCTTAGATTCACTAACTGATCTGACGAATTTACCAGTATACTAAACACTTTGCATCCTGAGCCAACAGCATCTTATACAAACCTCTTGTTACAGTAATGGTAAATTGGCACTGAGCTGAATTTCCAGCTGCATCTGTTGAGGTATAGATGACAGTCCATACTCCTGGTGCAAAGCGATCTCCAGGTGAAAAGTTACTGATCATGTCTGGGAGCAAACCAGAGTTATCAGTGGCACTTGGTGGGGTCCAGGATACTGCAATGTCCACGGCTTCTAAACTTATTGTTCTTTCTTGATCCCCTGGGCAACCCGTAATTAGTGGCGGGACTGGATCAGCTATATAAAAAACCAATCATTATTATTATTATTATTATTATTATTATTATTATCATTGTTATCATAACATTATAACAGTCACATAATTGTATACTGTCAATGATGAATGATGGTGCTTTGTTACACCACACAGCATGACATCCTCATTGGTTACACACTATTTAAAATAACTGTTTAAAAGCCTTTTACTTTTTCTTTTCTTTTTTAAAAAAATTTAATTCTCTTGTATAACATAATAACATGTACTACGTGTCATGGATTAAACAATGTCATTTTCGGTATTTTTACAATTAATAAAATAATGCATGTATTTTGAAAATTTTCAACTACATGTATCTGATCTTTAACCCTTAGCGTGCCACGGACACGTTTTCGTGCAATTGTACTTATTATCTATACAATTGTAATAATTCATTTTCTCTTGATAGCTTGCAGTATAGGCTTTGCAAATAGCACAGTTGATTGTATTGTGTCCGTGGATCAATTTTCAGTCATTTACACCAAGCAAGACTTTTTCATACAATTTTAAAAGATTTTAAAAGAAAGTCTACTTTTTTGGCTATAAATTAATATGGCATGTTAAGAGTTAAAAGTTTTTAAACTGTCCCTTCCAGGGTACAGTAGTTCTGTCATTGAAAAGCTTATTTTCTCTCAAATATACCATCACTATTAAATGCTGAGTGGCAAACTAACATTTATCTAAAATATACAAAACAAATTTGAATGAAAGTGTATTTTCCTAGGGAACTCTAGACCTCACTAAACAGAGATGCTTAAAAAAAATCCCAGGATATATTTTGTAATACTGTTACACATGGGAGAGTTTGATTTCCTACATCAAACGGAAATGATTTAAAAATATTTGGCTTTAATTCCATGGAATAAAGCTTTTATAAACATAAACAATGAAAATGGACAGCAACTGGGCTTGTTTTAATAATTTTTTTGTTTCTGCTTCTTTAGAAAAATAACAACAAGTTGTCTCTTGTTCTAGTTTTCTAAAGTTCCCAAATCCCAGAGCGTTAGTTCATCTTAGTTTTAAGAGAGACAATGTTGATTGTTTTAAAGTGTTAATTTTTTTAAAATAATGCATGCCAAGTTTCATCACTTCCAAATCAGACTATGAACTTTTCGACCACGCTGGTATATAGTCAAATGCATTTTGCAAAATTCAGTGTCATTAACATACATATCTATATTGTTTTAACATAAAAAACTGTCCCAGTACACCAAGAAAATAAAAGCACTTTCTTACCCTCAATAACATTAACCACAAACAAGCACTGGGCTGTGTTGCCAGTAGGATCTGTGAAGACAATGGTAACAGTAGTAGAACCTACATTGAAGGAATCCCCGCTGCTATGGGTTCTGAGGGAAACGGTAGCTGTCCCAGAGTTGTCAGTCGCCATCACAGTTTGCCAAGTAACTGGAGTGGATAGCACACCCAGATCTACGGCAGCGTTGATAGTATTTTGAGGGCAGTTGAGAATATTAGGTCTCTCATTATCCACTGCAAAAGAGATAAGAAAAGGTAGTTGTAACGTCAAATACATGTTCAGCCAAAACTATTTGACAGACTTGTAAAAGAATAAAAAAAAGCACATAGTTAAATGTTTTCGCAAAAAAATTCAGAGGTTAGGGTACTTACAGATAATCTTGAGTAGTGGTCATGTTGAAAATTTCAAAAACATTTTTTTTTTCATACCAAAATCTCAAGCACAATGGATAAATACTTCAAAACAAGAATTCACAGGATTCCGCATAATTGCTGAGAAAAGAGTGAAATAAGCATAAATTATGATTGTTTTGTCTATCCGTCCACCACATGCATGCTTTGTACAGCCATGTGGGTAGTATATAGGTCAATGAAGTGCTTGTGGTTTATGGGTAATCTGTGTGATACCTTGCACTTAGACTGCTCTTGAGATAGTGGTATACTCCTAGTCTCAATGTGACCAACTATCTCAAATTTCATTCAAAATCATTAAAGGAACATGAACATATTTTGTGGAAGTACTGTATGCAGATCTAATAATATGAGGACAAAATATACACATATTCATTCCAAATGATTTAGGCTTTAACAGTTGAAGTAGCTGTGAATGCACAGGTCCAATATGAAGAGGGACTTTTTCTTAACCCGTTGAGGACTGAGCCCAAATACATTAGGGCTGAGCCAAATCAGCTTGTTTCTAACAGATTAAAGATTTTTGTTACAAACAAAAAAGTGTAAGGTTTGCAACATAACTATATACATATCTCACTCTTCTACTTGCTATCAAGAATTTGTGATTAGGAGAGAAGCTTATTATAAAGCAATATTGATAATCTGGGTTTCTACTTTTTTAAAATTTGTTTTCGGTTGGGGGAGGATAGGGGTTAATTTATATAAATCATGCTGTTCTAGAATTTTTTTTTTTGCTGGAAACAATGAGATCTCTATGTTAGAGGGAATAGGAAATTAAATGAAAAGCCTCCTTATCAACATCACCTTCTATGATAGTAATAACAAATGAACAGGTTGCTATATTTCCTGAAGGATCCATTGCAGTATAAGTGACAGTTGTTTCTCCAATATTGAGAAATGCTGGTGAATTGAGGTCTGAGGTTACAGTGACTTGGCCAGAATTGTCTGTTGCTGTGGCTGTAATCCAAGATACTGTTGTTCCAGTTGTTCCTAAATCGGTAAGCTCAGAGAATCCTGCAGGGCATGTGATAACTGGATTGGTGGTGTCAACTGCATAGGTAACAAAGGAAGAATACAATTACAACATATACATACTCCTACCATAATCATTTCATCCTTTTTTTTCATAATGCAGTCCTTTGTTGAATCCTTGCAAAACATGTGGGATAAGAAAACCTTTCTCTAAAACACTCCCTGACCATTAACCCTAGAACTAATCTAAAAGCTAATCCTAATCAAGATGTTTTGGGTTAGGGTGTCACAAGACCTAGAACAATTTGCACAGTGTCATACCATTTCAATGTCTTTGTACTGGATTGCAGACCATAGTATACATGTACACATGAGCATTAAGAGTTACAATGAAACGTATCTCATGAAATCAATTATAACTCTTAACTGACATTCACTCCTCTCATCAGTAATTAAAATAAAAATCAATTCAAATTGATTGTAATAAATGAAACAAACATATCAAGTGACATGGATGTCACTGAGTGTTCTACATTTCTGAACAAATACTGATTATATTTGACTCTACTCAAGTGATAGCCCTGTGCCTAAGTGTATTGCTGAAGGTCCATTTTATACATAATAAAATCACTATTGAACAGGCTGTACTTGTTAACGCAGAAAGTAGATAGTTTATTAACCACAGATATTAATAATCAGTGCAATCTTGTTGACTGGTGTTTATTGTTTTTGCCAATCGGAGAACAAATCAATAAAAATGTTTAATTTCAAATTAAATTCACAGGGTTGCAAATATGTCAGAGCAATGCAATTGATGTGTCAATAAAAGCACATGAGGATGATAATAATAGCTTTTTTTTCCATTTGGTCTGGTATACAATAGAGAATTAAAGAAGTGTTTTACTAACCTGCCTGTATGATTACAAGGAAAGAACAACTTCCCATATTGTTGCTGGAATCTCGGTATGTATATGTGACTTGAGTTGATCCGATGGCAAAGAAAGATCCAGATGCAGGTTCTACACTGACAAAAGTTACTTCAGATAGATCAGTTGCAGTCGCAGGGCCAAATGTAACGCTCCGTCCTGTCGAGGGTGGTTCCACACTTTCTACAATAGTTGCTGGACATGTCACTACAGGATCCACAGTGTCCACTATAAAGGAATTAATTATTTGTTTTAAAATACATTACAAAAGCTCCAGAAAATAATTAAGTTTATATAAATGAATGGACATGACCAAATAGAGAGAGTCTGAATTGAATTGAATTGAAAAAAGATATTCGTAACACCAATTAAATGTTGGTATAACAATTCTGCATGATAATGGAAAAAATGAAAGGTAATGAATTTATGATTCAAATAATTAAGATCTATAGGTAATAATGTCAAAATCACAGGTTACTTTGTTTTAAACATGTTACTGTATTTTCCATCTGTAATGATCTATCTGATCTATCTTAAATAATCATTAATTTCTCAACTTGGGGCACTTGCTAATTGAGTTTCGTAAAAAAAAAAAAAAAAAACCAACCCCCCCCCAAAAAAAAAATCAAAATAACGACTCCAGTACCTGTTTGAACATTGATTAGAAATTGGCATGTCCCTTCATTGTTGGCTTGATCTCTGTATGTGAAAGTGACAGGCGTTACACCAATCGGGAAAACAGTGTTGGATCCCTGAGAAACACTGACAAATGTTGTAGGAAGTCCTGAATTATCCGTTACGGTAGGATTAGCAAATGTAACAATCGTTCCAGTGTTGCCAAGTTCAATGGTGCGTGTGATAGTATCAGGACATGTGAGGACTGGAGCAATTGTATCAACTGAAAATAAAAACAACCAAAAAAAAACGATGATATTATGGTGCAGAAAAGAAGTTAACTTTTTTTTAAAAATCTGTGATGTTAACACAGCATTATATGTTTCACCCTTTCCCCCTTTAATATCTACCTTTTTTCTTCCTATCTACCTTTTGATCTGGAAGAAAAATGGTTTTGAAATAATAGCCAAATGTGACGCGCCTCAAAAATCGCTCAAAATATGGTGCAAATATGGGTGATGTCATTGTATGAACATATACACAGCTACATGTAGCTAGCCTCACATTTGTGTTTCGTGTATAAGCATTGTAGGGCAGGCACAAGAAGGTTAAAAAACCCAAGGATAAATTGATCTACATACGTGAAAATGCTTATCTACCAACATCTTTGTAAAATACATACTATTCACATAATGGAAGCGCCGTGGTGTGGTGGTTCTGACTCTCCCCTTTCAAACAGAGGGTCGAGGTTTGAAGTTTTTCCCAAAATTCGTGCTTTTAGAATCAATTTGATAATTCTACGATCCCTGCAGAAAGTTTGAGACTTTTTAAGATAAATGTTTTATTTCATAACCGATCGTAAGGAGCTTTTAATAACTAAACTCCTTTTAATCATTCCTATTTGATTCTCTCATTGGGATCGTTTTCCTATTTGGATGATACATGTACATGTGTATGGTTGATTCTAATGAAAAGTTTACAAAGTCCAATAGTCCAAATTTCAAACAACTTTGATGCTCTAGCCTTTTGACTTACTGAATGTCAACATATCAATCTATCTGTGTGATAAATTGTCACTATTCTCTCAGATTGACCTTGTGCCCGAGTGGTAAGGTATATGTAATATGCTTCTGTACATAGATAACCTCCTAATACAGGTACCCGAATTTGGTAAAATGAGGATTTTGCAAACTTATTTACATTTTTCTTCATGCCATCAATAGAAAAACCAAAACAAAGGCTATTTCTATATAATTATATATTTTTTTCTGTGTCGCACATGAGCAGCTAGTGTTACACAGAAAGTGCACTGACCTAAGCTAAGGATGACCTGAATCCAGGATACAACCAAATCAGACTAGGAATTCAAATGCACAAATCACCAATCATTTTTGAGCTCTCTTACTCGGGTCCGCATGCCAGTTAAAATACAAGAATGCTGCAGATAAATCTAAAGGTATTCCACGAGGAAAAAATTTAACCACTTGACTTCTGCACGGTGCTAATTGCACAGGACAGGTATGACCAGCGCAGCGCTGATGCTTCAAAACAGACAGTAGCATTATCCACATTTCTACGAGCATGAGCACGTAATGTTATGTGGTTAAACATACTGAATTAGACAATTAGGGAGAACCTCGGAACAAAACCCCTAAGTGGAGACATGAACTTGTATCTCAAGGAGAAGAACCATGTGTCAGAGGAGATTCTTGAGCCAAACAATCTGTTAGCATCCTCCTAATGGGGTTCAGAGTCCATGACAAAACAAGTGGAGCTGGACCTTAAGTCTGTTACAAGAAATTTGACATTTGGCTGAGAATGAGAATGACTAAGTTAAGTGATGAATTTAGGATTAAAAATGAATTGAATAGAGGTTTGTAGGTATGTTAGTATATCTATGAACATACCAGATGTGATAGTGATAGAAAAGTACATGAATCCCTGTTTCCACTTGCATCAGACTAAAAGTAAAGGTAACCCTGTTGTTCCAACAGGGAAACAAACTTACCAGATGGCTGCAGTCACATCAAAAAGACTTGCACTTCCGAGTTATCAGTGCAGAGCCAAAGAAGATGTACTGTCTGAAGGAGTTCCAATGAACGTATTGACTTATATCAGAAGGGCAAGTTTCAACTGGTGGTATGTTCCACTGTATAATAAAAACGTTTAGAACGATATGGATAGTAATCATTGTGTTGTTACGTATCTAATTAGTACAAATGATAGCATAATGGAATGGTACTTGTGAACAATGACATCATACATAATATATCATTGCTACATTGTAGCAATGAATTCTCCCTTTAAGTCCCAATGACCGACGACAATATAATAGCCAAAAACGAAACGCTAATTATGCTACTATAATAACATTCAATTTAAGGCGTTTTATGTCCATTCTAAAAAGTATTTAATTATAAAATACCGACCTCAACAGGCCACACCCTCCGAAACTTGGTAAAATTACCCCTAATTTTAAAAAGTTGCGGAGTGATGACGTGTCAAAAAAAATGTTAATGGAATGCTACGCAGTCCTGTGGCCGAGGCATGATACTCTTGCTCTTTCATTTCATAAACAATAGAATTCAGGCTCAGACAGGGCTCTATTGTCTGACATAGCAATATCAAAACGGTTTTCTAAAGGCGAACGCAACTCATCCTAGACCGAGGATTGCTTGTAGCATCCATTAACATTTTTTGAGCGTCATCACTCGACACTTTATAAATTAGGGGTAATTTTACATATTCGGAGGGTGTGGCCCTGGTTGAGTTCGGTCATCTCCGTTTAATTAAATACTTTCTAGATGGACAATAAAAACGCCTTAATTTGGAATTGTTGTATTATATAGCATATTAGCTTTCGTTTTGGGCTATTTCACGTTAAGTGTACACTTTTAAAAAACTGTGTTTTTCCTTATTTTGTTATCTTTTAAACAATTACTATATCATGTTGGCCGTTTTATTTTATGGACCTTATCAACAGCAACCTACAGTTCAATTTTTGTAACACTGCAAACATTATTTCGGGTAATATCAGCATTTTTAGTGCATTTTTAACGGAAAAGGGTTTCTCATTTCATAATTTGGATTATGTTTACTGATATCATACATGAATATCTTGAAAGTTGTCTGAAATTTTAATGCTTTATAGTTAGTATAGCCACCATGTAACATCTTGAATCTTATTTGGCCAAATTTGGCCAAGAAATGTGGAAGAGATCAATATTTTTGTAAAATGTATCTTTTCCGTTAAAGTTAAAAAACATGTCCTCTCCTTAACACTGAGGTCAGCAGCAGTGAGATAAAATGATATGTATGGGCCCAAACTCTGTTTAAATAATCTTAAGTATGTTTGAATATGTGGACATGTCACAAATCAATGAACAAAATATGTGACATATATTTTATTGCTTGGTTAATTCGATGACTTTATTTTCCGTTAAAAGTGTGTCCTCTCCATAACAGGTATTTTCTTCATATTCTGAAGCACTGAGGCTTGAACTATCTATGGCACTGATATACAAGAATAATATACCTCCATTTAATATCATGAAATGTGATTTTCCGTCTGAATATCTATAGATGGTCAGTATCTCACACTAATGCAATGTTAAATTGAATGTCCTCTCCATAACAGGATCACCCATTTTTTAAACAATGTGCAAAAACAATTATTTTAAAAGTATAATCACTTCCTTCATGTACGAAATATTTGATATGTTGTTCCACTCAATATTAGAATTCATTAGATATTATTTCAACAGCAATAATTTTATTTTGGTATTGATTTTCATTAATTAATTTATGTAATTGGGTAATTTCTGAATGCAAAGACAGTAATATTCTCACAACATAGTTTAATATGAAATAAATCTTAACGGAATATTATTTGTAAGGGTGTAACTGACAAAATATACTGATCATTGCAATCACTCACAACCCTGGTAGCAATATTATGTATGCCATTAGGTTGTTAAGGAGAGGACACATTTTTTTAACAGGGCACTTCAGGTAGGGAAACAATGTCTGGACCAACTGCAATGTACCACTTTTACTTATGGGCAATTCCACGGTAACCGAGGGTGGTATCTCACTTCGCGGAGACAGATAAAAAGTATTAGAGACGTCTCCGAGACGTCTCCGCGACATTTTTCAAAAACTGACAAAGCAGTT
This sequence comes from Paracentrotus lividus, assembly GCA_940671915.1. NCBI lineage: Eukaryota > Metazoa > Echinodermata > Echinoidea > Camarodonta > Echinidae > Paracentrotus > Paracentrotus lividus. The sequence continues at coordinate 22,009,912 of CALNVZ010003435.1, read as the reverse complement.
TCAAAGAACCGTCTCAAAGAAGTTTCCGCAAATCATGAAACGTCTCGGAGACGTCTCCGCGACGTTTCATGAGTCGCGGAAACTACTTTGAGACGGTTCTTTGAAACTGCTTTGTCACAGCTTTTGCAAATTGTTGCGGAGACGTCTCGGATACGTCTCCAATACATTTTATCCGTCGCGGAGACGTCTCCGCGAAGTGAGAAGCCATCCTTGAGTAATTCTGTGGAATTGCCCTCATAATAATTCATTTATCAGTTAGAACTTGTTTATCATTTATATTAAATATACATCCCATATTTTCATTTTTTTTTCAGGAGTTTAAAGTAATATTTTTTTGTTTTGTTTTAAAGTTTTGTTTTGTTTTTGTTTTTGTTGCTTATTACTTACTATAAATACTAGTTTGATTGAAAATATGTATGGTTTCTGGATATGTCCTACCAATATCTAACTTGATACATGTATATGAAAATCAAAAGTAGACTGGTGAATGTATTGATCTCAATAAAAAGGTCAATTGCATAAACAAATTGCCCTCTCCATAACATAATTATCAACGAGTCACTCTTAGAGAGTTTGGATTATAAAGAAAATAGATAATAAGACTTATATTAAAAATGGTGTATCAAGTTAGACAATATCAGTATTGAGTTCAATTGTAAAACACTGTTTAAATAACATGAAACAATGTATTGAAAAACAAAACTTTCACGCGATACATGTATGTTATAAGATAAAGTTGGAGCTGTATTAATGGTGAATAATTTGAAGTTTATCCTCTCCAATACACGTCATTTGGCTCTGTAATGTTGCAATAATCTATTAGCATGTTCTTACAGAAATTTTAGAAATGAATAATGCATAGCAATTGACATATAGTAAGAGTTCATATTGCGAAGACTTGTTGTTAAACAAAATGTCCTCTCCAAAAGACCTGAATGAATTGAGTTTGGAAGCTCATATTTGATTAAAATTTGCATTTACTTATTTTATATTTATTACTTTTTATTTTTTTATTTATTCATTTATTACATAGCATCAAATAATTTAGACATACAGTGTCCCCAAAAATTATTTGTACACTTTGAAAAAATGAAATTAAACAAATCACTGTGGGTTTGAAATTTCAATTACTATTTATATCAGATGGTAGGTAATGTCACCATCACCTGAACAATAAATCTCAAATGTTCCGTCAGTCTCGGAAGTTCTAGGCCGCCATTTGCAATTTTCATGGCCCAAAAATTATTTGTACACTTTAGAAGATGGGTTTTTAAAGGAGTGTTTAAAGTTTTGGGGGGCCTTTTTTGGCTTCAAGGGCAGTGATCAACCTCTTTGGCATACTGTCGTCCAATTTAGCACTCATTTCACCGCCAATACCATTTCATGTTCGCTGGAGCGTGTCCTGGAGCTGCCGGAGGCTTGATGGTGAGTCTTGAGGGCGCTGTCGCTTTTGATCACCTCCCGTGTGCTAAATGGGGATTAAATCTTGGATCTGAGGTGCCTTTTCTAGCTTCTTAACAAGTTTCTGCTAAAATAATGCTTTGTAATCCGAACGATAGAGCGCCTCATAGACTGACCATCAACATCACGCTCCCGGACACGCTCCAGCGACTTGGAATGGTATTGGCGTGAATGATGTAAATTGTTTCGACAGTATGCAAGAAGGTGATGACTGCCCTGGAAGCCAAAGAAGACCCTAATAACTTTAAACACTCCTTTAAAAACCATGTTCTGAAGTGTACAATAATTTTTGGGCCATGAAATTGCAAATGGCTGCCTAGAACTTCCGAGACTGCGGAAAATTTGAGATTTAGTATTAAGTGATATGACATTACCTACATTTGATATAAATAGTAATTAAAATTTCAAGCAAACATCAATTTATTTAATTCCATATTTTCAAAGTGTACAAATTTTGGGGACACTATAATGCAACACTGTATAACAAAACTTGAAGTAAATGTTAGAACAAGAAGATTCCCTCAATGTCTTAATA
>CALNVZ010003435.1:21968660-22003581 GCA_940671915.1 Paracentrotus lividus | reverse complement strand
AGAGGGATTCACCGAATTTGAGACATGTTTGATTGCGCCTGGTCTCTAAGGTCTCAAGGTTTGTTTGCTGGAGTGCACTTTCATATGATTAATCGACGCTTTGTTATCTACCCTCCCCTGCTTCGTGCATGAATGCACAAATTTGGAATAAAGTTAATTGTTTCTGTCGATTCTATTGTTCTGCACGCTGGTCACTCACATTAAGATTCTTTTCTAACATTAGAGCATTCGATGATAAAAAGAGTGCACAGAGAAAAATCATATGAACACAATGATAGATGAGCCCTTAAAAATTGGGAATGACTAATAAAATGAAGACCTGAATTTAGGAGAGCAATGAAATGAATAGAGGTTTGAAGCTATATTAGTGCATCTATGAAACATACCAGATGTAATAGTTATAGAAAATGTACAAGATCCCTGGTTTCCAGTAGCATCAGCAAAGGTAAAGGTAACCCCTGTTGTTCCAACAGGAAACAAACTTCCCGATGGCTGAGTAACATCAAAAAGACTTGCACTTCCAGAGTTATCAGTGGCAGTAGCCAAAGGAAATGTAACTTGTCTTGAAGGAGTTCCAAATGGAACAGTTTGACTGATATCAGAAGGGCAAGTTACAACTGGTGGTATGTTATCCACTGTTAATAGAAAACATTAAGAATGATGTGGATGTAATCATTGATGTTATATGTGTATTAGTACAAATGATATGCCATGAATGAAATGGTTTGATCAGTACATGCATAATTGTAGCAAAGATATTACTTCTCTTAAAATAGTCCTTTCCAATGATCATCCAATGATCATTTCAGATATTAAGAGGCCTCATTTTGTCAGAAATTTAATATAAAGATAGTAATAACTATAGTTAAGAAAATAACTTGACATCGTCTATCCAATTCCTGCCTTCCCCCAAAAGCGAAATAATTGAAAATAAAGCTGATTTATTAGCACCTTGATATTTGATAAGAGACATTTCATAGTAATCCATATTAGATCTTATCATTAAAGTACTATATTTCTTTTTTACTTTTTGTTCCTACCAAGGACAGATTTTGGGCAATTTGAATTTGAATCTTATATAATCATGTACTAACAAGATTAATTTCTAACATTAGTGCATTCGATGATAAAAAGAGGGCACAGAGAACAGATGACCTTCTCGAGAAATTTGTGCTGGCATAATTTTCAAGGGTTTACTTAATTGTATTCATGAGGAATATTATTATCCCTAAAAAATTATCTATTTTTAGGTCATTAGAGTCCAGACAATTTTCTCATTCATTTATATTTAGGAGAAAACAAAATTGGGGGAGGGGTATAATTTTGCACTTCCTCCTCCTGGATCCGTGCCTGAGCATGATGTAAAACATGATAACATTACTTTAACCTGTTGAGAGCAGGAACCAGGTAAACTTGGGTCCCGTCTTACACATTCATGGACGGGAACCAGGTATTCTCGGTTTACTAATGAGCACATCTTTATCACCAAATACCCCCTAAAATTCACGTTTTGTACTACTTTCGTTTAATTTTTGCTATAAACAATAATTCATTAATGAAATCAGCGATATATTCTAGTGAAATAAATGTCATATATATTTGTTCTATTTACTAAATAAGTATTTTAAATAAATGAATTTCTCAGGCACCTAGGAAGAATTACATCAACCAGTGTATATCAGGGACCATCAGTGATTTTTAACATTTTCCTGTTTTGCTGATCCTCCTTGATACTACTTTTATTGTTTGCCCCTGCAAAGTCAAAGGATCAGCGCAAGATGCATACACAAAAACCCGGATGTTTATGAGTAGTTAGTGATCGAACAACACAACAAAAATACTCATACAGAGATACTATAATGTATTAAACCATGTCTGTTAACCATAGTTTCCAGTAGCTTACCTGAGGAGAAAGCTACTCTTTAAAATGAGAAAGCAGGCTGATATCTAACCTAAATGATGAACAATTTCTAACCCCCAATTAGAACCTCAAAAGAAGAGAATATACGGCTTAGTTTAAAGTTTATAAGAAATGATAAGACAAGAGAAATGAGAGAGTGTGTTCAAAATCGAGTTGGCAATCAAAGGACTGGAATAATTTTTGTTTCCTTTATAATTATATGCATAGGTTCCTGTTATTAGCCTTTGCTAATTCATTGAGGTGTAAAACATTTTCTTTCAGGCCAAAACAAGATACTCATATTACAAACTGGAGGAATGCTTTTCTTGTTCACAATATTATCTTTTTTTTTAGTAGTTATATCGAGTTCAACATGGGAATGTCAAATATCATGTAGGGATAAGGGTGACTTGGGAACTATGACAGCAAACACATGATATAAAATAAATATATAAAAACAATCATGTTTCACTTGCAGGTTTCATTACTAGCGAGCAGCTAGGCTACGCATAAGCAATCTAACCAGAGCCCACAGACGCGGACAGGGTCATCCCTAATATTAATCTTGTCTCAGGGCTATGCAATCGGGCCACACGATTGCATCGTCGATGGGTTAAATACTTGCCACATCTTTTATCAGGTCTAGGTCTAGTTTGAAGTTCCAAAAAAGGAGACATATTATAGCTCCTACAATAAATTAAGTCAATAATGCGGCAGTCGCATGTACAAAACTAAAGACAAGCGCATCAAAATTTGTGAAATTTGCTGACAACGTGCACACAGAGCATATACATAGACAACACATGATGCACCACGCCGTACACCGGGGTACGGTGTTGTGCAGCGCCGTCTCGTGTCTATTAGCATACAGTTATGCAGTATTACCAGGTGAGTATCATTTTCATGATCGTACGATCGGTGCGAAAATGATCACAATGCCTATTTTCCTTCTTTAATATAATCAAATGACAATAATAGTAACAAATTTAACTTATTATAGTAAATACTCAAGAATTTAAATATAATTTTGGACAATTTTGTAACCAAGGGTACAGCGCGTGAAAAATAAAATAAATAATTCAACAAAACGGCAGATTTCTCGTTGGTACCCCAGGGTACCATATACTGCTTCACATATTAAAATACACAACAAATGCACATCGTTGGCTAAGCGCGCTCGACTAATGAGTAACACACACTCAGCAAAAATTGCACGCCATAACATTGACACTATTGTGGTGCCCCTGGCACTGTTAGTGAGTTGTTAAAACATTACCACTACTGTTAGCTTCTGTGTGGCCTTGAAATGTTTGATAACAGCACTGTGTAAGAATTTGACTAACACTACGCTATTGTGCGGCCAAAACATCGCTATCAGTACTGTTAGTGCTCTATTAGCCCTAACGTTTCTGTGTGGTACAGGAATTTAGATACAAAGTGTAATGTATCATATTTGATATTGACTCAAAACATTTTCTGGTATGAAATATATGTAATGCTACATGGTTGTTTACTACAAATGTAGATCGTTTCATCAAGGTCCAGGTCATATGATTTAGTGTCCTGTTTTAGTCTAGTGTTTGTCTTATTGGCCTAGTTTGGGTAGATTCTGTCTTCATGTGTCATCTTTGTGTAGTGTTGATCTCACGGACCATTACAGTCCTTTTATCGCTTGGTGTCTCTCTAATGGGTCTTTATTGTCTTGTGTCGAAGTAACAGGTTGTCTGACTTGTGGGTGTCAGTCTTATGGGATGCCCTTAATGTAATAATAGCTGTTTGGTACATTTGGTTCTGCATACTGTATTCATGGACATATTCGCGGTACATTAATTTTTGCGGATTTCGCGCAAAGAGCAGCAGTCGCGGATTAAAAAACCCTTGAATATATATGCATGTATTGAATGGGTTCAATTGCGAGCTTACAAACATTTTAAGAACCTGAGAACATGTTTTGAGGCAGCTCAGCGCGAAAAAATTAATCGCACGAAAACAACAGCGAATGCAGTAATTAGTGAAATTAAAGAAGTGTGTTACTAACCTGACTGTAGGATAACTAAGAAAGTACAACTTCCAAAATTGTTGCTGGAATCTCGGTATGTATATGTGACTTGAGTTGATCCGATACCAAAGGTAGATCCAGATGCAGGGTTTACACTGACAAATGTTACTTGAGAGAGATCAGTTGCAGTTGCAGGGTCAAATGTAATGATCCGTTCTGTCAATGGTGGCTCTAAACTGCCTTCAATATTAGCTGGACACGTCACTTCAGGAGGTACAGTGTCCACTATAAAGGGATGAAATCAATAACAATACTTTACTACTGAACACCATCATATAAATTAATGAAAAAAACAAACAACCAAACAAGATGAATCATACATGGAATTTCACGAATAGACCTTTGATCCACATACTACATCTAATCGTCTATCTATGGTGATACGTACTATCCCATAGTTTGGAACTGATATCTCAAGTGGTTCTTATGATATCATGATAAGAAATAAACAAGACAAATGGATGGATAGACATCCCAAAAATATGATGCCTCAGGCACCACTTTTGGCAGTGGAGACATAAACCACAAAAACAAAGCGTGATTTGATACAGAGACAAGGCAAACTCACATGATTGTGGTCTCGCCTGCATCCCAGTGCATGCAAAAATTATGCTATTTCAGGCTTAATCCTTTGAATGTTTACTATACATGTAGAGTCAGAAAAACGACCAGCTTAATCTCCATGCAACTAACATTTCATATATATATGTATATTGTTTTCAACCTATTCATCTCTCATCCTCCTCTCAAGCTTTAAAAAAAAATATTTTCTCTTACACTAAGTTTGCCCAATTTTCGCAAAAATGGTTTTAAAACATGCAGGAGACTTAAAAAAGAAAAGTCCACAAAACGAAAAATGTTGTGTGGTACAAAGGTCATGGCAAATGTTGAGGAGTTTTAGCTGATTGACAATAATTAATTGACAAAACCTTAATAGCTTTTGGGCAGGGGCTTTAAAGCCCCCCCATGATTGATGCTTACCTGTAACAACATTAACAATAAAGCTGCAGGGGGCAGCAAAATTGTTTGCTTCATCTCTAAATGTATAGGTGACTTGAGTTTGACCAACTCCGAAGATATCCCCTGGCATATGGCTTTGGCTAGCAATGATGACATTCCCGTTACTGTTATCCGTAGCAGTAGGTTCAGTAAATTGTACTGCTCTAGATGTTGTACCAAGTTCAACATTGACAGTAAATGGCGTTTGAGGACAATTCACATCCGGTGGAAGGGAATCGACTGAAAGATAAAAATGCCATGATAATAAACATAACAACTGACCATATGAAAAAGCTGATGGGTTTCCAATGTACTACTAGTTGCTTTTGCACTAAACTTGCCTGTATTGACCTGTTTTTGACAGCAAAGGTACAGGATCAGTAATATTACTTGAATAATTCATACCAAAAAAATGTGAGAAAAAAAAAACATGTCAAAAAGATTATTGATTGATGAATTAAAAATGGATATATAAATTTATAAAAAATACATGTCATAAAAAAGGCAATAACATTACAGTCCAGGGGAGTAGTCCTGGGGGAAGTTGTCCTCCGGGGGAGTTGTCTTCCGGGGGAGCTGTCCTCCGGGAGTTTTCCGCGGGGGAGTTGTCCTAGAACCGTGATTTTCATTTGCCTCTTCATGTTAGAAGACGAGTTCAATATAATAATGAACGATAAGTTGCCAGGAGGACATGACTTCTCCCATCCTAGTTGAAATGCTTTCGTCAGAGGAAGGCATTGAGGACCTTGGTTAAGGATACTGGACTCTCTCAGGACACATCTAGCAACATGAAACCGCCTTTGCTATAATGGTTAAGTCATAGATTACATTTTTCATGACATTCTTCCTAAATTATTGTATTCCTAGGTGATATTCCAAATCTTTAACGGATCATTCAGATATACAATTATATAGATAATAAAAATAAAACTTAAATTATACCATCATACACTTACATGACTTATTGGTCAGCTTGGGTCAGCATGATCAGCTTAGTGTTAATTTCTGTCTTTTGCTTACACCATCATGACGATTATACAATTGTTATTTTTTGCATTGATTGATTAAATTATATCTATTTAGAATAAAATAAACATAAAATTATTGCTTAACCTTTGACCAAAGAGTGGTCAAAATGACCAGAACTCAATGAGTGGGACAAATAATCAGTTTTAACGCGGATGGGCATTAATAAACATTGAACTCGATACAAGAAGTGCATTGTAGCTATTACTTCTATCCACTTTTGCGGTTGTTACCATTTTGACTCACACTGATGATTCGCATATAGGGATGGTCAGTGCGGGTCGAAATGGGAAGAACAGCCATAGTGGACTTTATAAAAATACTATATAAAAATACAACAGATTGTCAGAATTGTCATATTTGTGCATGCAAACAAATATCACACACATGTTTGTTTTAATAGTGCATGTCTGGAATGCTAAGTAGGGGGTGGAGAATGTGCACACATTGTGTGGAGGTACATTGGAATCTGACGACCTGGGTCATAACAATGTCTTTTAAGTGCTTAGAGACGCAGTCTTACTAAGTTTTAGGCTCTGTATATTAATTGTAAATAGTATTTTATTTCATTTTGGCAAATAGTCAACCTTTGGCCAATAAGTGACCAGAACCTTATGGCAAGTTGAATAAGACCTGTATTTCTGAAATCTGAATAAAATTTTACAGGGGATGAATCGTTCCCACTTCTCCACAACAAGTCAACTTGACTCCTTCATGAAATGAGTTTGAACGAAAGGATAATTACATGTAGCCTATACACCAATACATACGTGTATTGCAAAATCCCGCAAAACTGCAAAATGGTCACTTTCGGTCAAACTGGCCTAAATGACTATGGCTGCCCAAATTTTTTATAAGGAAAATGGTATGGAATTATTGCTTGAAACCCAAGGACGTTTTTCAAAATAGTTTTGAGGTGTGAAAACCATCGTTTGGATGACTCTGATGGTCATTTTGGTCTGATTTTGGCCCCTAAAATGATAAAATGTCATTTTTTGGACGAAATTGACCAAAATGACCCTTTTAAAGACCCACAGAGTCAATAAAACTAGTTTTTCTAGAATCAGTGCACATTTTTACATCAGATAGGTCTTTAAAAATCCATTTATCGGCAATCGTTATAAAAATAAAATCCTCTTGAACACAAGTGAATCAGCGCAAAATTTTACCCTAGATAGGACCTTCAAACCTTCCCCAGCAAAAATTCTGATTAAAGGCCCTTGGCTCCTAGGGTTATTCTTTTAAGACTGGTATCACCATGTCACAAAATTGACCACCCAAAGTGTAATGCAACTTTAAGAATTACTTAGATACATATATACAGGAAACTGATACATTCTACTAACCTGCTAAAACATTGACTATAAATGTACAGGGGTCAGCAAAATTGTTCGAAGCATCTCTAAAAACATAGGTGACTGAAGTTTGACCAAGTGGGAAGGTAGCTCCTGGTGTATGGCTTTGACTATCAATGATGACAGTACCACTGGCATCGGTAGCAGTAGGTTCAGTAAATTGTACTACTCTAGATGCTGTACCAACTTCAACAGTCACAGTGAATGGCGTAGCAGGACAATTTACCACAGGTGGAATGGAATCAACTGCAAGATAAAAAATTTGGAGCAATAAACAATACAACCACCTTTTAGAAAAACTGGTTGGCTTTAACCCTATTTTGGCTGGGCTTTTCAAGAGGAGATTTTGACTGGGAGGGGGGGGGGGGTGGGAGGAAAGGTCAATTCAACCCCCAACACAGATATCTCGGCCGCAGGTGGTTCAAACGCCGCAAATTCTTTCACAAACGTCGCTGCATATGGAAAGGGTATCACTGATATGTTTTTGTTTTTTTTTAATTCAAATTTTTTGATTTATTATAATTTATTGCAAATTAGATGCATATTTATTTAATTCCTTAATATTTCATTAAAAAACAAGGTTATAAAGCTAAAAAAAATTTCAAAAGTTGCTGAGAAGCATTGTCAATAGTTCCAAATTGACATATTCAGAGATTTCAAAAATAAATTTTTTGTATTCTATTGCTTTGTGAATTTTGTATGTATTCTATTGTTTTTATTCCTTATGTATTTCTTTGATTTTGTATGTACAGTGTATGTATTTTTTAGGCTTGAGAAATGTTTCTTGATCAATATAAAGACATATTTAATAAATGAAAAGGCACGGAAGGCACAATTATCAGTGTTCAAAAGCAATTTAGGAAAAGCAGCATTTTGTACACAAATGCATGCAAAATGACGTTTTTTGCTCACCTTTGGCCTGATATGCAATTGCATAATGTTGCGTAACACAACAACGGAGTCCTGATTTTTTTAAACTTAGTGTCAACAGAGGTTTTTTCATGTAAAGTTTTACATATCAAGTCCTATTCATTAATGATTCAGTGGCCTGGGAACAATTAAAAGGCCTGAAAATTTTCAGCTGAAAAAGGACAATAGTTTTATTCCCTCTAAATAAATTATTTACTTTAATTGCCTGAATGAACTACTCATATAGCAGTTTGAATCCAATTTGCATATCTTAGTTGTTGTTATGTCTGACAAACACGTTTCTTGTCTCACATAGCAACACACTAATACATGCAAAACAAAAGGAAATCGGGTAGGCCTATTTTTTGTCAAGTGCCATTAATAATTGAGTAGTCTTGGAGCAAAACATAAGCTGACATTTTCATTTGAAAAGAACAATGGTGTTTTTCTCCTCTGAAGTAATTATGGCATTAAGGTTGCTATCTGACATCACGGAGACGTTTATGCGACTCAAACACTCGGAGACATCCCCCATAATATTTGTCTGTCTCAGAGATGTCTCTGAGACCACTTTGAGATTCCCCCCCGACTGGTATCAAAACCGTATCAAACCCGTCCCAAACTAGTCTCAAATCCTTCTCATGACAAGTACATGTACCTTGAGATAACACCATAGAGGTGGTATCTCACTTCGCGGCGACGTCTCCGCGACTCGGACATTCCAGGACATCTCCAATAATTTTTTTTTGTGTCGCGGAAATATCTCTGAGACATCTCTGAGACGTCTGCGCGACGAAAAACATTCATGTGATTTAAACATTTTCTATTTTTGTCATGAGACGTCGCGGAAACAAAGCTCAGGAGACCATCAGACGTCTTTGTGACGTCTCCACCACTAGTTTCAAAATCATTTCAAACCCGTCTCAAATTAGTCTCAAACTAGTTCCAAATCCGTCTTATCCCGTCTCATGACAAGACTTGCTACCAATAGTTTATCATTGGTTTTCGCCTCAGTTGTCCTTTTGAATATAATGTTATGCTGCAGTCACACAGACACTTAAATTCGGTTGCGTCTAAAAATGATTTTCTTTTTGCGGATCCCCACTGATGCCTTTCTGTCATAGTCAGCAGTGGAAATAGTGATAATTTTGTTCATCCAATAAAACAAAAAAATACACATGAAATGATGAAATGATGGAATAGGAGATGAAATAAGGATAAAACAACAAAAACATAACTAAACGTACGTGTCTGTGTGACTGTAGCATTACGCCAAACTACTACATGTACATGTAGTAACACGTCAATCATGTCGGAAATGTCATTTTTGATGATATACATGCAATTCATCGAATAGTTGTGGATAATTCAATAATGCACCTCATTTTTAAGCAAATTTTGAATAACCTTTAGCTTCAAATTGACACGAAAATAGATGAATTAGTACCTGCAAAAATGTTGATTTGAAATGTACATGTCCCCTCATTATTGGCTTGATCTCTATATGTGAAAGTGACAGTTGTTACACCAGTTGGGAAAAACGTGTTGGATCCCTGGGAGACACTGACAAATGTTGTAGGGAGCCCTGAGTTATCCGTTACGGTAGGATTAGCAAATTGAACGGTGGTTCCAGTGTTGCCAAGTTCAGTGGTATCAGTGATATCAGCAGGACAAGTCAGGACTGGAGGTTGTGAATCAACTGAAAGAAAAAGAGGACAAGGTGTACAATACAACAGTCTAAAAGTTTTAGATTCCAAAATTTGAATATCATGCAGGGTGCCTTACATTATATAAATCTATGATGTTAGTGACCACACAAAAAAATCTAAAAAGAGCAAGAAAACTGAAAAAGAACTCCCCAACTTTTGTACTGAGGAAAACTATTAAGCTAAAATAAGCTGAAAACCAAAACCCAGAAAAAGCTGAAATGAGCTATAGATCTGAACTCACACACCCCTGATAACAACAAGGTGCACTTTGTGAAGTAAGAGTTTTGCCTGATTTTGTGATTAATAAAATATGTAATATTAACTATTCACCTCGATCTATATGATATTTGACCTCAACATCCTCACTGACAAACATGTGGCATTATTCACTGATTACTACGTCTCTACCAAACTTTGTTTGAGCGAGACAACATTTAAAACCACTGCTTGCATGCACAGAAAATAGCAATGACTCTATCATTTAGTGCTTCTACCCGGCAATGTGGTGACCTTGAATAATTTTGATGGATTAATAAACAATGAATGAATAACAATAGAGATCTGCTACAGCCTCCATCATAATTACAGATTTAAATTAGTTTAATACAAATTTTGGGAATTTTTCTATGGTTTATATGATTATTGTAGTTCATAGAGAGTCCCCATTTGGTGAACTTGAGAAATGTTAGTCATAAAACAAAAATACAAAAATGAAAATGATCAAACAATTAAAAAAAAAAAGAAAATTATTAGTATTGTCAGGAATTATGAAAAATATCGATATTGATTGTACATATAGCAGTACGCCACAATTAATCATAATAAAAATCACATTATTCTTCTTAAAAAGACATTATTCATTATTTTTGGCAAAAATTAAAATCATCCTCAATAAATTCGGTACATTGATATTGCTTTCAAAGTTTTTTTAATTGAATTCATTTAGGCAAACGTGTCACAGTAACTGTATCTTAAGCATGATATGCATTCTATTGATGTGTCGAAGCCCCCCCCCCCCCATGTGGGCACATAGAGGGCTCACTTGCATGAAACGCTGCCCAAATTTGTCTATATGGCAAAACCTTGCTACATGTTCTTAAATTTAAGAAACAAAAGAAAGCTCACTTGGCCTGAACTAAAAAATTCATTGATTAAAAACTCAGTTTTAGAACATGATTTTGTGGGTAGTTATCTTGGAAAAAAGCCATATTTGGGTACTCACATGCCACTTTTTTTTGTTGGTGCTCAGGAACACTTGTCGTGGGATGACCCTAATAATAGATGTTTGGTACATTTGGTACTGCACGTAAGGTGGAATTTAAGAAGTGTTTTACTAACCTGCCTGTATGATTACAAGGAAAGAACAAGTTCCAATATTGTTGCTGGAATCTCGGTATGTATATGTAACTTGAGTTGATCCGGTGGCAAAGAAGGATCCAGATGTAGGTTCTACACTGACAAATGTTACTTCAGAGAGATCAGTTGCAGTTGCAGGGCCAAATGTAACAATCCGTCCTGTCGAGGGTGGTTCCACACTTTCTACAATAGTTGCTGGACATGTCACTACAGGAGGTACAGTGTCCACTGTAAAGGAATGAAGTCATTGAAAATACTGTATAAGTGGTTATTTTCGCGTACAGATATTTTCGCGGTTGGCGGGGGTCCCGACATTTTCGCGCGATGTTAAATTCGCGGTCGGCAAAATCTGGAATTAAAAGTAACTAGAACTATAAGTAATCCATCTTTTCCTATCTAAAAAAAAACGAGACATTATATTATAAAAGGACAGGAAAATGGAATAAAGGCTTACTGTGCCATGTTTTGACTTGTTTAATTCTACATACAAGTTATCCACGCATCGCGCTGTATCGTTGTGTGTGCTAATAATAGCGCTACATCGACAACTCTGTTCCGCAAGCGCATGGAGTTCAAAACATTTTCTAGCGTGGATAAATTTGCGGTACTGTTCAAAAGCTTTTCGCGCGATGTTAAATTCGCGGTCGCATCCCGATTTGCGAAATTCGCGAAAATAAAACCCCCGCAAAAATAACCACTTATACAGTACAACATTAGTGAGCTCCAGATGATATCATTTAAACAGTTATTTTCTTCATATCAATGATTTTTTTTTCCCCATTGTAATGTTTTCCTAAACACATTTGTACTCGGTTAATCAACCATAACCCAAAATGTTTTCACTAACCAATTTGTATATGGGAATACCATACATTAAGGCCAATGGTTTGCCTAATAAGTCTAACAATGCCTTTACAATGGGAACTTGATTGAATTTCAAAGCACAATGGGCAATAAAGAGCTTAAATGTTAAATATATCATGCTAATTAACATTTGTGATCAAATTTCTGACTATTTTTATACTTTTTTTTTGCCAAGTCAGGTTCAAACCTCTCAACCCCTGACTCAGTTTTAATAAAACTTTGTAGGGTATATTACAACATGTAGCATACACACAAATTGCCAGGTGGACTAAAAATCTAGAAAATGATGGTACTATAATTTAATTTATAGTTCATGAGGCATTGCAATAATGAGCTCAACAAAGGATATTTGATAAATCGAGTTAACCCTTATGAGACTCATTGAGGCTCATTCAGCCCCCTCAACATTTCTTGTTATAACTTCACAATGCAAAAAAAATAAAAAATAAAAAATGAAATATGCCCTCGTTTGCAAGCGGACCTCAGTGTGAGAGCTGAGCTCAGGTAATAGACCCCCCTATCAAAAAACCTTGTTTGAAACTCCAAGATATTCATTTCCAAGGACTATCGACCCTGCATGGCCAGGTAATCCCTGTTATCTAACTTTTCAACTCTGCTGGCTAGCCTGAACATTGAGCCAGGGTTAACTCTTTGCCCGCCACATTAATTCTTAGCATAAAAAAGAAGATTTTTCTCTTTAATTATTAAAAATAGTATAACAACATTTGCTCGGTATTAACTAGGAGAAATTATGCCTCAGGCTCGGATCTCACATTATCAGTGATTTTCAGATCTTTTAACCCAGCCATTACAGAGAAAATGAATTATTACAATTGTATAGTTAAAAAGTACAATTGTGACTGTAGTCGAATTTGGCAGGCAAAAGTTACATGATAAACAACAGCAGGCTGTGATATTACGTAAGAGTAGCTCTACCTGTAACTGGCCCATCGGAATGAAATGATTGTATTTGATATTTTTCAAGTTTTCAAAGGCATATTATATTTAGAAATGCAATGTTATTTCGTTTTTCAATTTCGAACAAAGAAAATCGACCTCGGAATAAGGAAAGTACGAGAATAAAAAAAAAAGAAATAAAAAATGTATCTTTACATGCATCCGGACCGTTTGATGTTAACAATATTGCCACTGCATGTGGCCCCCTGCAATGACCTTGGGTGACCACTGTTTGGACCGAGGTCAAGGAACAGATATTTAGATAGTAATAAATACTTAAATAGCTTGCTTGTGGTGAGTCACACTTGGAAAAGAGAATTAATAGAGTTGCAAGTTGGGGTCTATCGTCTTCAAACGGACTATTTTTTAGACCAAATCCGCGCTAGCCTGGGTCGGGAGTCATGCAAAATTTTGTAACCATGCTTGCATTAGATCCAAAGTTGCTCAAAACGTGATTTTGTATACAAATCCAATGCAAATTGCCTTTATGGCCAAAATTCATATATGTATCATTATTTTACTTTTACCTATCAAATTCAATGAATTTCATGTTGTTTATGATTTAAATAGTGTCGCCGATGATTTCCATCGAACAACAATAAAAAACAAAAAGTAAAAAAAATCCAAAGTAATACATAAGAAATTTTAGAAACAATAAAATACAAAAAAAAATTTGATACAGAATTAAAAAAAAAATACATTTCATCAGAATTCTACTAAGAGTCTGTAAAACAGTCAAGGCGCACGGCTCCAGACATCGCTCATATTTATACAAGTCGTATACATGAGTTTGTGTGTTTGAAAGCGTATTAAGCAGCTTGCACCCCTGCCTTTGCATGATTACAATTTTTATGAAATTTGCGGCATTAATAAATTATACTATCAATATGTATACATGTATATATTATATTCCTTAATAAGAAAGACAATACGTCTTTCAAAATAGTACAAATTGTGGGATATATTTTGTGTTGAAATCCATTTGGGAATTTTTTGAATATCTAGCCACAAATACGCTTTATTTTAAATGATTCGATGAGAAAATTGGTTCATAATCTTCAGCAACTCTTCAGTTTTCCAAAAATACACGAAACAAAGCATTTCAAGTTTTTAGCTAGCTAAATGTGCAGTAAATACAAAATTGTTTCAATTACTGATATCTGATTGGCTGGCCTGATTTTAAGTGTAATTTGATTGGTTGATGCGAATCTCACCATGCACCAAAGGTCATTGCACGCTCAGGTAGCGGCTCCCACCAGTTTCAAAATCCCCGCTCGCATCAATCCTTGATTCAAGCAGCCAATCAGAAAGCTGCATTCTCTGTATTTTGAACTTGCTTTATATTTTGCTAGCTCCTGACTGGTATAAAAAGTAAATGATATTGAAAGTTACTACGTTTTGAAGCTAAGATTTCATTCTTTCTAAATACGTAATTTTCTTTTGGAATCATGAAAAAATGACTACTTTTCTTGTCACTTATACTGAACTGAACATATGTTTTTTTTCCCAATATTTGACAACACTTTTACAATAATCAGGTATGATGAAATACCATTAAATGTGCATGATTGGTAGGTTTAGAATTTCTTCTTTCTTAATATGTAAGAATCAGGAAATTCTGTTCACAAAATAAAAATCTACAACAGTTGCAAAATCTCTGCTTTGGCCCGTTTTCTCCCCACTTTGTAGATCGAGGACTAAGAGAGTTGTATAAATTTCACACTTTTGCCTCATTATCGCGGGCGGTGCAGTCTGACTGAAAACTAGCACATCAATGATGTGGTGCTAATCCAGCATCTCTCAAAGAAATAGACATGATTTTTAAATTTTGCATAAATTAACATAACTTATTTTCTTGTCAAATTGTTAGAATTCTGTGTAGTTTGGTGAACCTCATGTAGCTCTACCAGAAGGTACCCCCCCAAAAAAAAATAATAAAAATCAAAATCAGTCAATAAATAAGTACAGCAGTTTTTGTTGAAATTTTAAATAGGCGCATAAATATGCATATTTAATGAGTTTCAAAATTGTGTGTCGAAGCTTTGTATCCCCCACCTAGTGCTATCATATAAAGTAAACAGAATTTATATTGATCAACAAATGAAAGAGGAGAAGCAATTTGTGTGATTTATGAATAAATTTGGCATAAATTAGCATAAATAATTTTCTAGACAAAATTTAAAAATTCTGTGTAGAATTTTAGTGAACCTCATGTAGCTCTACCAGATGGAACCAAAAAAAAAAAAAAAATCAAAATCGGTCAAAAAATAAAGAAGAAGAAGCATTTTTTGTCAATTTCGAAAAATGCGCATAAACTAGCATATTTAATGAGTTTCAAAATTCTTGTTAACAGTTTTGAATCCCCCACCTAGTGCTATCATATAAAGCAAACAGAATTGAAATCGGACTTGAAATGACGAAAAAGAAGCATTTTGAAATTGTAGACAGACGACGGACGCCACGGCAAAAGATTATATGGCTCTTCGAGCCGGCGAGCTTAAAAACCCCAGTAATTTGGGGGCTTTTGTGTGCTAATTTGAGCAAATCTTTGATTTACTGCATAAAATAGCATAGTTAATTACTTGATTTTTTGGATATGGTTAATTTGTTTTGTACATGATGACACGAGTGATGCACATCAACGGCCGAGATATTAGGGGGAGGGCCGAATGAGCCCCCCCCCCAGTCTTGTTACGTGTCAACACAGCCCAGTCTTTTTAGAATTAATACTCCATAAGCTTGGTGATGCATGATGAATGTTCATGTCTCATGTGGTATTAGAGATATTCATGAGTTGAAAACAGTGTGATTCACATGTGTGTTTTAGGCCTTCATTTTACATTTATCAATCACAATCGATGGAATATGCTTATTTTACATATTAATGACAAAGGAAAGTTAAATTTATTTTAAGAAATTGTTCAAACTTGTATTTTCTATCTGAAAATTGTTACTGGACATGAGAGGACTACAAACATGGAGTACATGCATGTATCAAAAGGAGTTAACTCATTATCGAAAAATTAATAAGTTGAATACGTATAAAAGTAATTCCTGTAACAAGGTGGTTCGCGAACCACGAGTCTTGCCTGATTTCGCTATCAATAAAACATGCAATATGACCTTTTGATCCCTAGATGACCTCAGACCTCATCATCCTCATCAACACGCAAGTAGTATTAACCAAAGATAATTTATACATGTACCAGGGGTGAACAAGACTGCTATAAAAAAAAATAGTGAAAAAAAGTTTAAGAAAAGACGACCTTTAAGTTGACCTATTGACCCCTCTATAACCTTTGATCTCATCATCCTCATGCACACATGTGGTATTACCCAAGAATTATTTGCACCAAGTGTGAACACAATTGATGGAGAAAAAAAATGAGAGCAAGTTAAACAAAAACTTTAACACTTTTGTAACAGTGTAACTTATGGCCTGATATCATTTCACCTTTTGACCCCTAAATAACCTTTGACCCTATCATCCTTATAAACACATATTTGGTATTACCCAAGTATCATTTGTACGAAGTGTGAACACAAATGATGCAGAAATAAAGAAATTAGAGCAAGTTAAACAGAAACTAAAAAATTTAACATTTTCGTAACAGACCAACAGGAAAAGTGATCACTAGGTCTCTGCCGAACTACGCTCAGGCGAGACAAAAATGCAACATTTAACTTTTCGTAACTCCAGTACCTGTTTGAATGTTGATTAGAAATTGGCATGTCCCTAGATTGTTGGCTTGATCTCTGTATGTGAAAGTGACAGGCGTTACACCGATTGGGAAAGCAGTGTTGGATCCCTGGGAGACACTGACAAATGTTGTAGGAAGTCCTGAATTATCCGTTACAGTAGGATTAGCAAATGTAACAATCGTTCCAGTGCCGCCAAGTTCAATGGTTTGTGTGATACTGGCAGGACATGTGAGGACTGGAGGTTGTGTATCAACTGAAAAAAGAGAGGATATAATATGACAGAATGCAGCTACAAGTTTTAGATTCCAAAAATTGAAAATCAGGTTGACTTACATACACTGCCCTCCAAAAGTTTGGGTACACCTGATGTCAGCTCTGTCTTGGATCATTTTGAGACATTTTATGTCCAGTATTTCAGTCCAAATGATGTTTAAGTACAAAAAATACATTATGCAACCAATATACTTCACGATTACCACGCCAAATCTTCTTGGAATTTAGAAATTACTCAAAAATAAAAAGAGCAAAAACGTGATTTTGCACTAATTTATTCAAATATTGAATAAAGAAGATATCTCGGCTAATAATGGTCCAATCAATGTAAAATTTTGTATGGATGTTGAGGCATATGTAAAATATAACCCTGTACTGTTTGTTTTTATTTTGAGAAAACACTTTATTAATTATGCAAATTTATGCAAATTAAAGGTCTATTTTTAGAAATTTACAAATATTTTGTTTAAAAAAATTGCTATGAAGCCCAAATTTTTGTTAAAAGTTGCTAAGTATAATACTCAATAAAATTATGATTAAAAAGTTGGACTTTCTCATGAATTCCTTTGTATTCTTTTGTTTTATTACTTTCTATTGTTTTCGATTGTTTTTATTTCTATGTATTTCGCAATGTTTTTGTCTCTTTTATGTTTCTGAAATGTACCTTGATTGATTTCAAGATACCAGATGATGCTTAAAGCCTTTTAGATTCAATTAAGAGTGTTGCAGAGCAATTCAGGTGAATGGTGCATTCAGTACACAAATGGGCAATAATTGAATTTTTCGATCTTTTAAAACTTTTTTAATTACACGTCAAAACAATGGTTCCTACCTAACAAATTTTTATATAAAGACTGAATTATAACTGTTCAGACTGGGGGAGGGGTCTCGGCCAATTTCACCAACTTTAAAACATCCATGACTGCTACGCAACCGCTGCCAACCCCAAATATGCCATTGGCTGACTTTTTCCTTTAAAGCGTAGTGCAACTATTGTTCTAAGAACACTGCCCATTGTGTTGTTAGGTGATACAACATTGCATTATCTGATTATTGCATGTCTGACCTAAATAGAATGAATGATAGCATTTTGCTTTCAATTCAGATACAGAAAAGACCCTAAAACATAAAGAAATAGATAAAAATAAAAATAATCGAAGACAATAGAAAGTGATACAACAAAAGAATATAACGGTAGTCATGAGAAAGTCCAACTTTTTAATCATAATTTTATTGAGTATTATACTCAGCAACTTTAAACAAAAATTTGGGCTTTATAGCAATTTTTAAAACAAAATATTGATGAATTTCTAAAAATAAACCTTTAATTTGCATAAATTTGCATAATTAAAAAAGTGTAGTCTCAAATAGAAACAAACAGTACAGGGTTATATTTTACATATGCCTCAACATCCTTGCACAATTTTACATTGATCTGACCATTATTAACCGAGATATCTTCTTTTTTTCAATATTTGAATAAATTAGTGCAAAATCACGTTTTTGCACTTTTTGCATATTTTTGAGTAATTTCTAAATTCCAAGGAGACTTGGCATGGTAATCGTAAAGTACATTGGTTGCATCGTGTATTTTTTGTACTTCAACATCATTTGGACTGAAATAATGGACATAAAATGCCTCAAAATGATCCAAAACAGAGCTGACATCAGATGTACCCAAACTTTTCGAGGGCAGTGTACATGTAGTACATATGAATGAAAGCCATGGTATTTATCTCTCAATTCATCATATTGTGGCTTGCACATTGAAGCTTACACAAATTTAGATCTGGAAGAAGAAGAATTTAAAAAAGAACAGCCCTGTGTAATGCATCTCAGTTGACTGAAATTGGCTCACTGTATGATGAATGCATATTGGCAGTGTAGGGACGACAAAGAATATACATTTTCCAACCACCTATTTTTACTGATATACTATAAACATTCATTTCTCAATCTTTTATTTTCTAGAGTGATTAGTGAATAGAAAAAAAAAAATAAAAAAAGATTGATTCCTAGTAGCAAGATTTGTGCTGGACAATGAAAGTTTATCATGAAAAGCTAGAATGTGAAAGTATGGTCAAACATTTCTTCTTATTTTCTCTTCTTTTCCTGGTTAAGTTGGTCCTCTATACGAGGTGAAACTGAAGAAGTGTTTTACTAACCTGCCTGTAGAACAACAAAGAAAGAACAAGATCCAAAATTGTTGCTGGAATCCCGGTATGTATATGTGACCTGAGTTGATCCGACACCAAAGGAGGATCCAGATGTAGGGTTTACACTGACAAATGTTACTTGAGAGAGATCGGTTGCAGTTGCAGGGCCAAATGTAACAATCCGTTCTGTCAATGGTGGCTCTAAAGTGCCTTGAATATCAGCTGGACACGTCACTTCAGGGGGTACAGTGTCCACTATAAAGGGGTGAAATCAATAACAATACTTCATTACTGAACTCCAAAAGAAATGACCAAATCATATCAATTAATAAGAATAAAAAAAAAAAAGAGTGTGAATTTGATAAAAAGAAAAGGTAAACTCACATGTGGTAGATTTCAAATTGCCTAATGCTCATGCAGCACGGATCGGTTGATAAACCTACTGAAAAGCACTTGAAAATGGGCTATGTTTCTTTCAAATTATATCTTTAATATATGACTAACGGTGGTATACTACAAGACTGCACTGTAATTTTTTTCTGAAACTATATTATCCTTTATATATTAATTAATTATGCTAAATTTTTCATACATGAAATCATACTTTTTGCTATATTTCAGTCTAAAAATATGCAGGAAACTTTAATCGTTAAAACATTAAAAGTAGAAAAAGTAGAAAAATTGCATGTGGCGGAATGGTCGCGAAAAAAGTTGAGGCATTTTAGCAGATTGACAATATGTGCACTTTTAGAATTAAAACCTCATCCCATTGGTATCCCATGGTATTAGGGTTGAATTCTAAAATGCCGTGAAGAATATGGACCTTGTCATGATAAAACTCCTCACTTTCCACTGATACTTACCTTCTTGAACATCAACAATAAAGCTGCAGGGGGCAGCAAAATTGTTTGACTCATCTCTAAATGTATACGTGACTTGAGTTTGACCACTCCGAAGGTATCCCCTGGGCTATGGCTTTGGCTAGCAATGATGACATTCCGTTACTGTTGTCCGTAGCAGTAGGTTCAGTAAATTGTACTACTGTAGATGTTATACCAAGTTCAACAATCACAGTGAATGGCGTAGTAGGACAATTCACATCGGGTGGAAGGGAATCAACTGAAAGACAAAAATGTCACAAAAATAAACAAAACAACTGACCATATGAAATAAAGCTGGTAGGCTTACAATGTACTACTTATTGCTATTTCACTAAAATTGCCTGTATTAACTTTTTCTGACAGCAAAGGTGCAGGATCAGTAACATTATTTGAAAAATCTATACACACAAAAAGAGAGAGAGAGAGACATGAAAAAATGGATTTAAGATGGATACATGAACATGAAGGTCATAAAAAGGCAGTAAAATTACAATGCACTATAAAATAATGATATACTAAGTACAAGATATTTGTATAATTTACAAAAACAAAACTATTTGTATAGTTGAAGTATGTTTATATCTAAAAAAAAACAAAAAAACGATATTGGGTGAATGACGACGAAAAACCTATTGTAATCAACAGGCACATTGTACAAGATCAAAACGAAAAGATAATTCAATACATTATAAATAACATTAAAATAATTATGGAGAAGAAAGACGAGGTGACCAGGAGATGCAAAGCTTGTAAATTAGGTCCCTCAGACAACAAGGAAAGTAAATAGAAAATACTTCAAGAGAATACTCATGGCAAGAGAAAAAAGGATACATATGTATGAAAATAACACCTCAAACCAACTTAAAGGAAAAGAGAAACGAAATGAATAAAACTACATGCATAGTGCAGGCAAGGTGAGAGAGAGGTCCAAGACACATTTATGAAATAGCCATATTAAAGAGAGAGGGAGAGAGAGCAGGGTTAAAAGACTAAGAGAGAAAGAGAAATTGAGAGAGGGAAAGGAGATGAAAAGAATAAGGGGGTCTACAACAAGGAACAAATATTTATATACAGGAACTGATAAATTTACCAACCTGCTAAAACATTGACTATAAATGTACAGGGTCAGCAAAATTGTTTGAAGCATCTCTAATAACATAGGTGACTGAAGTTTGACCAAGTGGGAAGGTAGATCCTGGTGTATGGCTTTGACTATCAATGATGACAGTACCACTGAGTCGGTAGCAGTAGGTTCAGTAATTGTACTACTCTAGATGTTGTACCAACTTCAACAATACACAGTGAATGGCGTAGTAGGACAATCTACCACAGGTGGAAGGGAATCAACTGCAAGATAAAAAATTTAGAGGAATAAACAAAACAACCAACCTTTAGAAAAGCTGGTTGCTTTAATGTACTGCTGATTACTCTACTCTAATTGCTTGTTTCAGGCTTTTCTTCAAATAAGGAGGGTGTAGCAAAATTGTGAATCTTCTCTATATTCCTTATTCTATTTTAGATTGCTGTGCATTCAATTCGTCTGACAATAAATGTAAATAAATTCTAAATGCAACATTTCAGTTGACACTAATTAATAGGGCCTATATGCAATTGTAATAATATTGCAGCGATCAACAACATAGATGTTTGCCGTTGATACTGCATCCTGTTATAATAATAAACAAAAGGGTGCTTTTTTAACATTTAGAATTAGGAAATGGCATTACTGATGTAACAACAATAACCTTCCAACAAGTAACTCCTCCCATTCTCTGAAAAAAAAGTATTTACATTACAGGCCCCATGTGTAAACAATGAGTCCGAAAAAAGCAAACCCTGAATAATTAGTCAAATTACATTTTGAAAGCAAGCAATAAAAATATTAACTCTTTCAGTGCAAACATTGCAGTCATGCACAATCAATGCCACACCAAATTTGCCTACCTGCTCAAACGTGCAGCCTACTGTGAAATTGTACTGATTTGACTAGAGGTAGCAAGGTTTGTTTTGTATTGCTGGCCAAGCTCACTTATGAGGTTTTTACAGTGAGCTTGGCCAGCAGTATAAAACAGATGCGCTAATTTGTATTTCTTCTCTGTTTCATGCATGAAATATTTAATTGATGCTTAATACGAGAGGCCACCAATAGCGGAAGCCCTTGCGATTCATATTGTTTTGATCTCTGCAGATAGGTTTTCAAATTTAAATTTCAAAGTCCTCTTGCTCATCCACATGTTGGCTTCTTTTTATTGTCTTACATGTAGGTGTCAAAAGATATTCAAACAATAAACCTAATATATCATGCACTAATAAAACTCTTTGTGCACTGGGCTGTGACCCTCCTGCACTGAGTTATTTTATCTAAGAAACATCTGTATACATGTACATGTACATTTCAGGCCAAAAGTTTACATACACCTCATAAGAAAACATATAACATAAGATTTTTATCACCGTAAGATCATTGGGCATATTTATTTTGATGAAGATGGTGTGAATTGAATCTGCTTTGATGTATTGTTTTCATAAAGAATATTTAGAAACATACATATGGTTGCTCAAATTTAATAAGTTTCAAAATTCTGTGTACAAGTTTTGTATCCCTGACCTAGGGCTATCATATAAACAACCGGAATCAAAATGTATCGACAATTGAAAGAGAAGAAGCATTTTTTTGTTGTTGTGATTTTTGAATAAATTTCGCATAAATAAGCATTAAAAATTTTCGCAAGTCAAAATGTCAAAATTACGTGTACAAATTTGGAAAAACTCATGTATATGTAGCTCTACCAGATGAAACAAATAAATCT
Organism: Paracentrotus lividus; assembly: GCA_940671915.1. Lineage (NCBI taxonomy): Eukaryota > Metazoa > Echinodermata > Echinoidea > Camarodonta > Echinidae > Paracentrotus > Paracentrotus lividus. The sequence goes on along the minus strand of CALNVZ010003435.1, from coordinate 21,980,625 downwards.
AAATCAGTCAACAAATAAAGAAGAACTTCTAAGCATTTTTAATAAATTTGAAAATGGGTATAAATTAGCATTATTAAGGAGTTCTAAATGAGTGTAGATGGTTTAAATCCCTTACTTAGTGCCATCATATAAAGCAAAACAAAACTGAAATCGACATAAAATGATGAAGAAGAAGCATTTTGAAATTATGGATGGACGGCAGAAGCCACGACATGGCATAAGCTTTTCTGGCCATTCAGGCTAGATATATAAATATGACAGACATACAAACTAAAAATAACAAATTAAACATCTTAAAGTAAGTACCTGCAAAAATGTTGATTTGAAATGTGCATGTCCCTTCATTGTTGGCTTGATCTCTATACGTGAATGTGACAGTCGTTGGGCCAATAGGGAAAAACGTGTTAGATCCCTGGGAGACACTGACAAATGTTGTAGGAAGTCCCGAGTTATCCGTTACGGTAGGATTAGCAAATTGAACAGTGGTTCCAGTGTTGCCAAGTTCAGTGGTATCAGTGATATCAGCAGGACAAGTCAGGACTGGAGGTTGTGAATCAACTGAAAAAAAAAGGACAAGGTGCACAATACAACTAGAAGTTTTAGATGCCAAAATATGAATATAATGCAGGGTGCCTTACATTATATAAATCTATGGTGTTAGCCACCCCACCCCCCCCCCAAAAAAAAAGAGCTAAAAGAGCAAAAAAAAAATAGAAAAATGAAATAGAGCTCCCCCACTTTTGTACGGAGGAGAACTATTAAGCTAAAATAAGCTGACAACCAAAAACCCTGAAAAAGCTGAAATGAGCTATAGAGCTGAACTCACACACCCCTGATAAAAACAAGGTGCACTTTGTGAAGCCAGAGTTTTACCTGATTTTGTGATTAATAAACCATGTAATATTAACTATTCACCCCTAGATGACATTTGACCTCCTCATCCTCATGGACAAAAACGTGGCATTAATCACTATTTGTGATCAAATGATTGATACGTCTCTACCAAACTTTGTTTGGGCGAGACAACATTTAAAACCACTGCTTGCATGCACAGAAAATAGCATAGCATATCGTTTAGTGCTTCCACCCGGCAATGTGGTGACCTTGAATGATTTTGATGGATGAATGAACAATATAAATCTGCAACAGCCTCTATCATAATCACAGATTTAAATTGGTTTAATACAAATTTTGGGAATTTTTCTATGACTTATTTGATTATTTTAGTTCATCGAGAGCCGCCATATAGTGAACTTCAGAAAACAATGTCAGTCATTAAAAAAAACACAAAAATGAAAATGATTAACAATTAAAAAAAAAAAAAAAAAATCAATTGTATCTTCAGGAATTATGACCAATATCGATATTGATTGTACATGTGCCAGTACGATATGTTGTCAATCAATTGTATATTCATGCAATTGATCATAACTAGACAGTTAGGTCAGTAAATAACCATATGTTGCAATAAAAATGACATATATTTATCAAAAAGACATTATATCATTATTTTTTGGCAAAAACTAAAATCTTCCTCAATAAATTAGGCACATTGATATTGCTTTCTAAAACATGATATGCATTCTATTAATGTGTCAATAAAACCATCCGAATATGATAATTGGGGCCATTCCATGTTACGTAAGTTAAATGTCAGAGAAAAACACTGACATAAAAGGTCTGTCCTCTTCTTAATAAACTGCATGGGAAGTTGAAATCCTATATATGGCAAATCCTTGCTACATGCTCTTAAATTTAACTAAAGAAAGCTCCCTTGGCCTGAATTAAAAATTACAATCATCATTGGTGCATTACGTGAAACATATTTTTAGTAATAATTATGCAAAATCAGTTTTAGAACATGATTTTGTGGGTAGTTATCGCGTACTCCAGACAAGAAATGACACAATAAGCAAAGTTTGCGGTTTCCCATGATTTAATTATTTGTCCAGAAAACAAGACCAAAAGGTATAAAATGACAGCGAAAGGGCTATTGTAAAGCCAAGCGGTTTCTCAAAATAAGACCGAAAAGTGAAATACTGTTCATAGCAATTCAAATAATCAAATGAAACAAGAAGCATGCACGAAATGAGATACATGTGAATTAGACCCCCTGAGATATGTAAACTGAGCACATGCTCTGAATAAAATTAAACCATTTTCCTCAATTTCATAATAATAATAATCCATCCTCATTTCTTGGCAAAGGCACCAGTTTGCCATGGGGCCCAAATGAGGGAAAACATAACTCCATTTACATAAAGCTACGTAGCAAAGTTTCCAGTTTGCTAAACTTGAGTGGGTAAAAACATAAAAATTAATAGCGTTCAGGGCCCCACCAACAGCCAAACTGAACAAACGATGAATAAATTAAAACAGGGGTATTATCATAGAATTATAGAATTATAGTATTATAGAATTTGAAGAAATAATAAAATTGGAAAAATGATAACGATGTTCTCTAGACAAAATCCCGAACGAGAATGATGCAATATTTTTTAATTTATTTATTTATTTTTTTTGGGGGGGGGGACTTGGAGATGCCACATGCATGAGAACAAAGCATTAGCTGTCCATACACTTTCTCACGAGGCAGGAAGGAAAGAACACCTGTCTCGAATTCCAGCCTTGCAGATAAGTTCAGCCGGAGGCCGCAATAACATACTTGATTAACAAACTTTGTTTATTAAGAGTTATAATCATGGAAAAGAGCAAGATTAGGGTATTCCAGCAGCGATCCAGGGGGGGGGGGGCTGGAAAAGTGCTTGTTTTTTTTTTTTTTTGCTTGTCAATTCTTCAGGGGCCGAACAATAGGATACCCGACCCTACCCCTATTTGAAGTACATTTGAAATTTTATCAGCGCATAGGCCGAAAAATTTTCAAACACCTACCCCCCCCGCCCCCTCCCCCGTTATCAGGCCGCCAGCATGAAGTGAAAAAAATAAAAGTCCATCTCTGGATCCGCGCCTGTATTCACATTCCAATTTTATTTTTTGGTGCTTAGGACCACTTGCCGTGGAATGGCACTAATAATAGATGTTTGGTACATTTAGTACTGCATACAATGTGAAATTAAAGAAGTTTTTTACTAACCTGCCTGTATGATTACAAGGAAAGAACAAGTTCCAATATTGTTGCTGGAATCTCGGTATGTATATGTGACTTGAGTTGATCCGGTGGCAAAGAAGGATCCAGATGTAGGTTCTACACTGACAAATGTTACTTCAGAGAGATCAGTTGCAGTTGCAGGGCCAAATGTAACAATCCGTCCTGTCGAGGGTGGTTCCACACTTTCTACAATAGTTGCTGGACATGTCACTACAGGAGGTACAGTGTCCACTACAAATGAAGTAATTAAAAAATACTACATTAGTGATCTCCAGAAGATATCTATTACACAGTAATTTTCATAGCATTAATTTTTTCCATTGTAGCGTTTTCCTAAACACATTTGCACTCAATTATTCAATAATCTAATAGAACGATGAGTTAATTAACCATAACCCAAAATGCTTTCACTAACTTATTTGCATATGGGAATGCCATACAGTATTTAAGACCAATGGTTTGCCAAATAGGTCTAACAATCCCTTTACAATGGGAACTTGATTGAATACCAAAGCACAGTTGGCAATTAGAGAACTTAATTGTTAAATGCTAATTAACATCTGTGATCAAATTTCTGACTCACGTTCAAATCTCTCAACCCCTGATCCAGTTTTTAATAAAACTGTGTAGGGTATATTACAACATGTAATATACACAAAACTTGTCCAGTGGACTAAAAATGAAGGTACCATAATTTAATTTGAAGTTCATGAGGCGTGATAAATGTTCATGTCTCATGTGGTACTAGAGATATTTGTGAGTTGAAGGCATAAAACAGTGTGATCCACATGTGTGTTTTAGGCCTTCATTTTACATTTATTAATTACAATGAATGGAATATGCTTATTTTACATATCAATGACGAAAAAAGTAAATTTATTTCAAGAAATTGATGAAGAAACTAGTATTTACCATCTGAAAATTGTTACTGGACATGAGAGGGCTCCAAACATGGAGTATGTGCATGTATCAAAAGGAGTTAACTCATTATTGACAATAAATAATAAATTTAAATAAACAATAGAATACGTATACAAGTAATTCATTTAAAAAAAACGTAACATGAAACTCTTCATCATTGCAGTACCTGTTTGAATGTTGATTAAAAATTGGCATGTCCCTAGATTGTTGGCTTGATCTCTGTATGTGAAAGTGACAGGCGTTACACCAATTGGGAAAGCAGTGTTGGATCCCTGGGAGACACTGACAAATGTGGTAGGAAGTCCTGAATTATCCGTTACGGTAGGATTAGCAAATGTAACAATTGTTCCAGTGCCGCCAAGTTCAATGGTGCGTGTGATAGTGTCCGGACATGTGAGGACTGGAGGTTGTGTATCAACTGAAAAAAGAGAGAATATAATGAGACAGAATACAACTACATGTTTTAGATTTAAAAAAAATTGAAAATCAGATTGTCTTACAATCGTGTAGTACATAGAAATGAAGCCATGGTATTTTTCTCTTATTTCATTGAATTTGGCTGGTATATCATATCCACCACTGCCAGATCAGAAATAAATATAACAGAAAAAAAAAACAGGATTTTTTTGAAAATGAAATCAAATGAATACTTTCAAACAAATTGTTATGGTTAAGCAAAGTATGCAATTTAATTTGGGTCTCTAAATACAAAAATAGCTTTTCCAGTGCCACGTGCTCACTGAAGCATGATTTTTTTTTTTAAATAAATGCAATATGATCATTTACACACGTGCACTGGTCATAAAATAATGCAAAAACAGATATTCACATGATCTTTAGTTTACAAAATGGAAAGAATACTTACTTAGTGTTTTCACATGGTATTTTATGGGGTTCATTCAACCATGAATTGATTTAAATTTTTGGCAAAAGTTAAAACCACTCTTTGTAGACATGAATCCCATAATATTTCATCAATTTTACCATGGCAAAGAAGTAAAAATCGCAGCTTAGCCATTTTTTTGCTGCATGCTCACTCAACCGTGAAATTTTACGCAAATGTCCTTTCTGTATATTTGGAAGCACGTTTTGCGTACATTCTGATGCATGAAATGATTAAAATCTAAAAACTGGTCCAATATCATGTGAACTTCAAAAAATGACATTTTTGCATTCAACCATTGCTGACTGAAGCATGACTTCATGATTTTTCTTAAAATTCGCTCTCATGTTAGCTAATTAAATTCCCTACATGGACGTATAATTAGACTTTTTTTAACTCTTCCTATTTCAAAAATTATTGATATTTGAAATAGGGGGAAATTTCTTTTTGTTTTGTGTTTATATGGCACATTCACCTATTAAAAAAAAATTATTATTATAAAAATAGCCCAATGGAATGCATCTCAGTTGACATAAATTTGCTTACTATATGATGAATATGTATTGGCACTGTAGGGAAGACAATGAATATACATTTTCCAACCACCTATTTTTTTTGTTATGTGCTATAAACATTCAATTCTCAATTATTTTTTTTCCTAGAGTGATTAGTGAATAGAAAAATGGAAAGATTTAATCCTAGCCGCAAGATTTGTGCCGGACAATCAAAGTTTATCATGAAAAGCTATATTTGAAAGTATCATTACGTCAACCCCTCGTTTGCAAGCAGACCTGAGCTGTCCCTCCGTATTCAGATCCCATACCCCCTTATCCATGTTTTCAAAAAACCTCGTTTGAAACTATTTCCAAGAACTATCGACCCTGCATGGCCAGATAATCCCTCTTATCAAACTTTACAACTCACAGGCCAGCTTGAGCGTTGATCCAGGGGTAAATGATAAACAACAGCTGGGATGTTACGTAATAGTAGCTCTGCCTATGAGTAGGCCCTTCAAAATAAAACGATTGTATTTGATATATTTCAAGTTTTCACAGGCATATTATATTTAGAAATCAAATGTTAATTCGTTTTCAATTTCAAACGAAGAAAATCGACCTCGGAATAAGGAAAGTACAAAAATAAAAAACTAATAAAAATGTATCGATACAGACATCTTGATCGTTTAATGTAAACAATATTGGCCCCCAGCTGTGACCTTGGGTGACCACTGTTCGGACCGAGGTCAAGGAACAGATGTTTTTTAGATAGATATCTGGTTGAGGTGTTTGTCACACCAGGGTCTCCTCTCACGTCCCTGGTCACACTTGGAAAAGAGAACTAATAGAGTTGCAAGTAGGGGTATACATGTACTGTCCTCAAACGGACTGCGTTCGTCATGTGGTCAAATATTTATTATTTTCTCTTTTTTTTCCTGGTTAATGTGGTCCTTGTGTTTTACTAACCTGCCTGTAGGATAACAAGGAAAGAACAACTTCCGAAATTGTTGCTGGAATCTCGGTATGTATATGTAACTTGAGTTGATCCAATACCAAAGGAAGATCCAGATGTAGGATTTACACTGACAAATGTTACTTCAGAGAGATCAGTTGCAGTTGCAGGGCCAAATGTAACAATCCGTTCTGTCAATGGTGGCTCTAAACTGCCTTCAATATTAGCTGGACATGTCACTACAGGAGCTACAGTGTCCACTATAAAGGGATGAAATCAAAAACAATACTTCATTACTGAACTCCAGAAGAAATGATCATATCAATGAAAAAAATGCAAACATGAAAGGGTAGACAATTTTCTAACACATTCATTAAAACCAAAAATTAGACATGTTATTTCTGCAAAGAAAAAAAAACACATTGTTTTTGCTGAATTTCAGCTTTCTTCCCTTTCAATAGATTTAAAATTGCGTAATGCTTAAGCAGCCTGCACAGATCGACTGTTGAGCGTACTGAAAAGGGCTTGAAAGGGGTCATGTTTCTTTCAAAATATTTCTATAAAATATGGTTAATATAAAGATGGTATCTCACTTCGCTGAGATATCCCTGTGACTCGGACACTAAAAGATGTCTCCGATACTTTTTTTTTGGTCGCAGAGGCGTCTCTGATAATTTTTTTCCAGCCATGAAGACATGTCCGTTAGTTTTTTTTTTGTCGCAGAGATGTTTCAGACACTTTTTTCGGTCCCTGCGACTTCAATGCGACAAATTTCAAATTCTCAAAATAGTCCCAAATCTCTCTCCAATCCTTCTCATGGCAAGTGAGATACCACCATTTAAGATCACAGCAGCCAGCTTTGTGCCTCTGGACAATAGAACCTTTGGCTATATAAGCACCATTTATTAAAAATGCAGAGGTTATAGAATTTCAACAAACAAAATTCAGAAACTTGAACTTATACTGCCTAATATATTTGGCATACTTTATATTTCATTAGATCATTATAGTTACAACAATAGAAAACAAGCAAAATGTCAGATAATCAACCCTCTCATTATTGTGATTAGTATACAGCAAAATGGAAATCAGAAAAAGACTGGCTTAATCGCCATCCAACTAATATTTCACATATATATTTTATGTACAATGTTTTCAACCTCTTTATCTTAAAATTTAAATTAAATTTAAATTATTTCTTCATGCCCTCTGGAGAAAATAAAGTAAATGTCACATAATATATAGGAGGTAATTTTCAAACGTGAGTGACACGACATTTGGACTGATAGAAGGGGGCATATCTTTGCACTTGTAGGTTATGAATGGATCATGACTACTATATTATATATAATGTAGGAGTGGCATGTGTCATTACCAGTTGGATTTGAATTTTACATATAGTTCTAAATATATGATTAAAAACACGTGGTGACACGACAAAAAAAAAAAAAAAAGACATGGGCTTCTGACCATTATTGGTTATGGTTGGATTTGTGCCTAAATAGATCCTCTAAGGGTACCATAAGTGCTTGTCTTTTTCATGAATATGTACCTCACTGACATTTATTGTCCTTATCAATCATTCCCTCTGTCTGTGAAAATGTCAACTCTATGTGTTGTGAGTGACACGACATCCAAAACAGTGAGTACATGACCAGTGCCTTAAATGCAACAATTCAAGTAAATAACTAGATCCAAATTACTTGTGTGTATATGCCATGTAGAGTAGTCCATGATAATTACTTTAAAGCAACAAAAAAAAATCTGACAAAAGTGACTAGACAGAAGAAAAAGAGGCATTTAAAGGCCTGTATTGTAAGACTACACTGTTCGGGAATGTTGATTATGGGTTAGGAATCAGGCAGAATCGGGTAGTTGAGGACTTGAGGTGGTGCTATAGAAGGCTGCTAGTCGTACTGGCTTCAATGTTAAAAGTCTTAAAAGTGGCACGATAGAAAAATTGCATGTGGCAGAATGGTCGCAAAAAATGGTTGAGGTATTTTATTTTAGCGGATTGACATGGAATTTTAGTATAATAATAATAATCACATTATACAACAGCTTCAAAGCACTAATGACATAAACTACAAAATTCAAATTTAAACATAATTAACAAACTGTGTATCAATATAGCTTAATTATTACAAACTATGTATAATTATAACAAACAAAAAACCTAGTATCAATAATAATAAAATAATCGCAAGAATTACTACAGAAATTTTAATTACCTATATTGGTTGAAGAGATGGTTTTTAGTCTAACTTTCAGAACTTTTTAAGTTAGTTAGTTGGAAATTTTAGAATTAAACCCAAATCCCATTGGTATCCCAGAGTATAATGATAATAATAATATATAATGATATATGAATTATTATTATTTTATATCCCAGGTATTCGGGTTAAATTCTAAAACACTGTAAGAAAAGGACCTTAGATGTTGATAAAACTCCTCACTTTCCACTGATACTTACCTCTTTAACATCAACAATAAAGCTGCAGGGGCAGCAAAATTGTTTGACTCATCTCTAAATGTATACGTGACTTGAGTTTGACCAACTCCGAAGTACCCCTGGGCTATGGCTTTGGCTAGCAATGATACATTTCCTACTTGTTTATCCGTAGCAGTAGGTTCAGTAAATTGAACTACTGTAGATGTTGTACCAAGTTCAACAATCACAGTGAATGGCGTAGTAGGACAATTCACATCGGGTGGAAGGGAATCAACTGAAAAACAAAAAATAAACAAAACAACATGAAATAAAGGTGGTGGGCTTCCCATGTACTGCTTTTTGCTATTTCACTAAAATTACCTCCATCAGGCTGTTTCTGACAGCAAAGGTACAGGATCAGTAACATCATTTGAATAATCTATACAAAAAAAAATATAAAAAAATAGAGAGACGTGAGAAAAAAAAAATGTTAACAAGATTATCATTTCACGAATTTAAGATGGATACATAAACAGGAAGGTCATAAAAAGGCAATAAAATTACAATATGCACTATAAAAAAATAATGATATACTAAGTACAAGATATTTGTATAATTTACAAAAACAAAACTATTAGTTGAAGGACAGATGTTTATACCTCCAAAAAAAAAAATATATATATTGGGCGAAAGACGAAGAAAAACCTATTATAAGCACACAGACATTGTACAAGATCAAAAAGAAAAGATAATTCATACTACATTACAATTTGCATTAAAATAATGGAGAAGAAAGACGAGGTGACCGGGAGACGCAAACCTTGTAAATTAGGCCCTCAGACAAAAAGGAAAAATAAAGAGAAAATACTCTCAGAGAATACTCATGGCAAGAGAAAAAAAAGGATACATATATATGAAAATAACACCTCAACCAACTTACAAGGAACAGAGAAAGGAAATGAATAAAACTTCATGCATAGGGAGCAGTGTTGTGAATAGTGCAGGCAAGGTGAGACAGAGGGGAAAAGACACATGTATGAAATAGCCGTATTAAAGAGAGAGAGAGAGAGAGCAGGGTTAAAAGAGAGAAAGAGCGAAAGAGAAATTGAGAGAGGGAAAAAGAGATGACAAGAGTAAGGGGGTTTACAACAAGAAACAAATACATATAAAAAGGAAACTGTTACATTCTACCAACCTGCTAAAACATTGACTATAAATGTACAGGGAGCAGCAAAATTGTTTGAAGCATCTCTAAACACATAGGTGACCGAAGTTTGACCAAGTGCGAAGGTAGCCCCTGGTGTATGGCTTTGACTATCAATGATGACAGTATCACTGAGGTCGGTAGCAGTAGGTTCAGTAAATTGTACTACTCTAGATGTTGTACCAACTTCAACAATCACAGTGAATGGCGTAGTAGGACAATCTACCACAGGTGGAAGGGAATCAACTGCAAGATAAAATTTTTAAAAAGTAATAAACAATATAAACAGCCTTATAAAATAACTGATTGGCTTATAATTTACTGCTATTGCTATAATGTAATTGCTTGTTTCAGCTTTTTTCTTACAAATACAGAGGAGGGGGAAGCAAAATTATTTGAATCATCTCTATAAAGATCCTTATTCTATTGCTCCACGGACAATTCCTCTGGAACAATTGTTGCGTGATTTGATTCTTCTCTGTAGGTCATTTGTTTCGAATGATCAACAAAATAAATGTTCCACATTGATACGGCCTCTTTTTATAATCATAAACCCAGGAGTGTAGCTGTTATAGAATATTTGTAATTGGGAAATGACATGACTAAAAAAAAAAAAAAAAAAATCCTCCATTTTCATGAAAACAGGGTACATTTATTCGACATTATAGTCCAAATACATGCATACAGAGTAAGTCCCAGAAAAAGTGGTCCCCTGATAGTCATATTACTTTTTGAAAGCAAGCAATTAATGAAATATTAACCTGTTGGAGACGAGCTGATTTGGCTATAACACACATTTCCCATAGACCTCAGCACCCAACGGGTTAACTCCTTCATCGAGAACATCACGCAAAATCTGCATTTCATGCTAAAATGTGCAGCTAATTGTATTCATAGAATTAGGAATTGTACTGATTGTATTGACGTAAGGTAGCATGTTTCTCTTGTATTGCAAGCTCACTCACTTCATTCAATATTCCTATAAATACAATAGGCTGCACAAATGAATATGGAATACACATTCCGTATGGCATCGGGTGTGCATGACTGCAATGTTCACGATGCATTTCTTTCATGTTGTTTATTAAAGTGGACTGGTAAAGACTTAGTATCATATACGAAACGAATCAGTGGGGTGTGTAGAACAACTTGCTTTTTATTTCGTGAAAAACGGACAACCCGAAGTGGAGTTAGAGGACATTATCTGTCCCCTCCCTGAAATCTTAAACATCAAGTAAACTTTGGAGGGGTTCTTGATGACGTCATAAGTGTGAGGGAAAGTTGCACAGCTTGAATGCTGCACTAGTTTATTAACCCAAAGTTTTTTTGTTATACATGTATTGTAATGCATAACTTGTTTATCCCTTTCCTTATTTCATTCATCTGTTTTTCCCACTTTCCTTATATGTTATTTATTGTTTCTCTATTTCCTGATGTAATCCGTTGTATCTCCATCTACCCATGGTGTTGATATTCTGCTTTCCTTATGTTATTTATTGTATTCTCTCTTTCCCTATGTTATTCATTGTTTTTCTCAATTTCCTTATGTATCCATTGTTTTTTCTATATCTTTCCTTATGTTATTCATTTTTTTCTCACTTTCCTTATGTTACTCATTTTTTTTTTTTTTTTTTTTTTACTTTTCTTATGTTATTCATTGTTTTTTTTTCACATTTTCCTTAATGTTATTCATTGTTTTTTCTCACTTTCCTTATGTCATTCATTGTTTTTCTCAATTTCTTTATGTTATCCATTGTTTTTCTATGTTTCCTTATGTTATTCATTGTCTTTCTCAATTTCCTTATGTTATCCATTGTTTTTCTTTATCTTTCCTTATGTTATTCATTTTTTTCTCACTTTCCTTATGTTACTCATTGTTTTTTTTGTTTTTTTTACTTTTCTTATGTTATTCATTGTTTTTTTTTTCACTTTCCTTATGTTATTCATTGTTTTTTCTCACTTTCCTTA